>CM076583.1:401766595-401881651 GCA_034641835.2 Pinus albicaulis | reverse complement strand
TTGATCCCTCTCATATGATATAGATCCAAGAGGTAAGATGGATCTAGGCCGTGGGTTATGGTATAACAAACAAGGGATCAAATATCTAGAGGTGCAAAAAAATTTATTGTTCAAAACTTAAAGAAAGATTTGCAAGATATTTGATCCTCTTACTTCAATATTGGTGGTTAAGATGAATCTACGCAAATTCTATGTATACACCATATGTAATTTTTCATTATTTAAATTGCAATTTGAATGTGTAAATAAATTTAATGCTTTGAGAATCACTTTTGGTGCATAGATTGTATAAAATACACAAGTTAAACTTGGAATTTTTGGATTCAAACTAAAATTGATCCGAAATTATGACTAAAAAGAGACCAAAATATCAAAATATTTACATAATTGACATTAAAATATTTAAACATTAAAATATTTTATTTATAAACCCCATTATCAACATTAAATATTTTCTTTTAAATAAAGTTGCATATTGAAATATTCTATTTATGAGGCATATTGATATTAATTTTATGTCACATTAATTTGATATTACTCTTATTATGGTTTTTTAATTTGTTTTTCTACTTTTACTTTTTATTTTTTTTTAATATTTAGACATTGAATATATATGTAATATATATCTTTAATTTATTTTTTAATCTTATTAGTCCCTGCCAAATTAGCAATAGATTTTTGCGTTGGCCACTAATAGTTTAACATTGAGTATCCCAACTTCTAATGTTTAATTTTATAAATCATAAAGTTTTTTTTTTTTAATTAAAAATAATAAATTGTTACCATGTGATTGACTTAAAAGTTTGTGTGTTTTATTTCACTTTTCTTGTCATGTGTCCCATGTCATCCATGAAATTTGGTCACCCTTATGCCAATTTTCATGGGGATCATGGTTGAAATTTTGTAATCAAAATAAAAAAAATCAATAATTCAAACTATTTTTTATTAATTAACTCTTTGTATTGACCAATTGTAAAATCAAAAATAAAATAATATTGATATGGTTGTGTTGAGTTAACATTTATTTATTATTTATAAATCTACATGTTAAAAAATCAAATAAAGAAAACATCTTAATTAAAAATATATATATTATTTATTTAAATTATTACTTTTGATTAAAGTTAAACTCGAGAATTGTATTTATAAGAAAATAACATAATAGCTACATAAGCTCAAATAATGATATATTTTTAAAGTTAATATTAAATAATACATGAAGTTATAGATGGCTATATGAAATTGTACAGTAATCAAGTAAAAATATATTGACAATTCACCAATTTTCATGGGATCATGGTTGGCATCTTGTAATCAAAATAAAACAAATCAATAATTCAAACTAATTGTTATTAATTAATTCTTTGTATTGACTAATAGTAAATATTAAACATAACCTTGAAATAGTTGTGTTGGGTTAACATATCTTTATTATTTAGAATTAAAGAATCAAATAAAGAAAATATATTAATTAAAATATATACATTATTTATTTAAATCAAATTAGTTGATATTACCTTTAATTAGAGTTAAATTAGAGAAATATATACTAAAATAATTGTAATTATAAATTGACATCTTTAATTTCAAAATAAAACTAATCAATAATTCAAACTAGTTTTTATTAATTAACTCTTTGTATTGAATAATTATAAATACAAACATAACATAAAATTAATATGGATGTGTTGAGTTAACATATATTTATCATTTAGAAATAAAGAATGAAATGAAGACTATATATATATATATATATATATATATATAATTTTTGAACCATTAGCCTGGATTTATATTGATCCGCGTTGAATCACATTGAAAGTGAAGGAATGGACATGAAGGAGAACTGAAACCCTAGCCATGGTGGCTTAAGGAATAAGCGACTGGGGAGATGAATTGGGGCTCTGGGCATATGATTTCTATGTGGCTCAGAGAAAACTGCTCGCTTCTTATGGATTTGGCATTGTTACTAGCACTCGCCAGAATCGATTTCCCTCTATCATTTACGTAAATAACCTAAGTTATTTGTTCGACACTGCTTTATACTCCACATTTTTCTCCAACCACTTCTGAGACCTATAGTGTGTCAGCGGTCACAGGCTTTGCGTGAACTTTTCAACGGTTTGGGGCAGGCACTCTGAGAGTAGAGCTGCACTTCCTTGTGGATTTCGAGGGTAAATTTCGACATCTTTTGCACACTGACGGTGGGATCCGACCCATTGTCACAAACCCCAGTATATTTGTTGTGACACAAACACTTATTTTCAAGTGTGGCGGATACGTTGTTATAACAGGGTGAAGCTATACTGCTATCAGTATTTCAGCTATTGGGACTGTCAGTTACTGTTTTGGAGCTGGAGACATACACCGGTGACGGTCTCGGGGGTTTCACTTAACTGTGGTGGTTATTCACATTTTGGTCATGGGTACGTATGATGAAGAACTGGATTACTCTGCAGACCCTGTGGAGGGCATGGAGATCTGGGGACAGAAGGATGCTATTGAGGTGGAGGACATGGTGGACATGGTGCTCGTCAAGGATTCTCACCAACCTAGATCCCATCTGTCGGTCGCTCTTGCGGGTTGCTCAGAGACATTGGCATGTGTTTTGGAGTCGCCGAAATATAATATTCTGTTGCCCTCAGTGTTGAGGCTTTGGGAACATCAGGCTTAGGACACACCTGAATATCTATCATTGCACCCCTCCGAGGAGGTCATATGTGCCTTTCAGGTTCCGAAACTCCACGGTGTGGAAGCCCTTTCCTTTTAAAATATCTATATTGAAGGGGTTTTGACTGTTCATTTTCCTACTACTTCTATGGTCATGACTCGGCTGAGTGCGACATCAGGCTCTTTCGAGAACATACCCTTTTTTTCCCAAACAGACGAAGCCAAGCCCGAATCCAACTCAGAGGGTCTATGGGTACCTAGGGTGGATTCTGAAGATCCTACCAATCACAATGGTAGGGTAAAAAAATCAAAAGCGGCCAAAAATAGACATAACCGAAGTGCAAACATTGGGAGGGATAGAGGTATGGCCGATTTGCAAATGATGGCTGCAACGAAGCTTGTGGGGAAGGTCCGCAGTAGGAATTATACCACTGCGAGGCTTAGGACCTAGACTGCTGAGATTTGGGGTGGAATCCTGGAGAAACTTCCAGAAGTTCGGTTGATCAACAGGGGATGGTTTGCTCTTTCATTTACTCAACCAGCTCTGGTAGACTGGGTCCTTACAAAATACTGGCACATTGAGATGCATCTAGTATTATTAAAAAAATGGTTTCCCCTTTTTGACCTTGTTTTACTATACAACAACCCTCCCCATTTTTAAGTTTTTAGAATAAATTTCATTTAGAAATAGGTCCCCTTTTTTATCTTTCTTTCTAGATAGAAATAAAAGATTTAGAAAAAATCCGATCATTTTTATTAGAAATAAAAGATTCATTGAAAAAAGGATACATTGCATATTTTTATTTACAAAGTGTACAATCTTTAAAAAACTTTCTGATCCGATGAGACACAAAGCTTTTAATCATATCAAAAACATTATATAAAGTCTTTATATTTAATAATATTTGATATGTACAGTAATCGCAAATCGGAAAATCGGAGAATTCTTTAAATTCTATTTTCTCTTTGTAAAACTTCGATGCGATGGCACTCAATCGCAATCACATTTCGGATAAACTTTTAAAGTGTTATGTTTTACATACTTCCTATGCGATGCGATTCATCGCAATTGCATTTCCGAATAATTAAAACATTATATTCATTTGGTTGAAAAACTCCAATGCCGCAGACTCCACCTCATCGCAATCGGATTATCAGAGAAGCTCTTAAACATTTCATTCCATTTGAAAATCCCCAATGTGATCTTCGCAATCGGAATTTGGCATAAGTCTTATTTTATTTTCCTTTTAAAGGAAACGTGATGCGAATACAACTTAAATATTTATATATTATTATTCATCACGTTCCAAATATTTGAAAGGTAATATATTCACACTTATTTCAAAATATGCTAATCTCTGATTGTACGTTGACATTAATTCACAAATCAAATGAATAAAAACGATTTGTTTTGTTATTGAATGCATGAATGTGACTCCCTAGAGGGCATTGAAGTTTTAAACCATTGATATAATAAATGCAAATCATCGAATAATCCTTTTGTATAGTTGTTTTCATTATTTCATTTTCACCTTCACTGAAAGCTTTTCATTGTTGCATAACAATAGAACATCCAATTTTTCCATTCACAGAACAAGAGAAACACTTCCCGATATTGAAATGTCGAAAAGATTCAGGAAATCGAAAGCTGCCACCACTGCAAAAGCTCATGTGTTCACTACGCCGCCTAAAGAGAAACCAACAAAGCTTAATCTAGTTACAGATACCACATGCCAGGGACTTGGTAAAATGACATGGGAAAATGTATACAACTTACTTGAAAAGGAAAACCCTAAAGTTGTTGAAGCTAAGGCTACAGTTCTTGACGAAAACGACTCAGATTCTGATTCTGAAAATGTTCTTGGTGCATTAGCAAACTCATTTCTATACAGAGTTGTAGCTCGGGAAAACATTTTTCCATATTATAATGTTATTAGATGGGTAATTCATAATGTCGCTATCAAAGACAGAACCTTTGTTTCAGAATGTGGAGAAATATTCGAGTCATTCAAACCAGAAGACATCAAAGCAATGTACCACCTTCCAGACTCATAGAAAATTTATAACAAATATTTTATCAAGGAATTTGCTGCGAATCATGAAAACTATTCAGAACCAATTAAAGACTAGAGAACGGCTCCTGAAAAGCACAGACACGAGGCATTAGGTATGTACTCTGTGGAGTCTCTTTTGCCTCCATACTGTTATGCCGCAACAATGATGTGTAAATTGTTTGGTAATGATAACTCAGTTAGATTTTCTATACAAATGGTTCCATTAATACATTCTGATGTTAGTTCCGAGATAATGGATTGGGATGTCATTCTTTCTGATAAGATAGCCAACGGAATTCTTGAGTATAGGAAAGAAAAAAATTCAGAAAATTCCACTCCCTTTTATTTTTGTGCTTATATCCTAGATGCCCTTTATTTCAATTCAGAATTCCCCTTATTATGATGGAAATGGACCCCTAAAGATCTTGTTCCAATTCATATATATCACAAGTTCTTATGGAAGGGGCATTTCAAAAGCCATGTTTAAAGAGTCTGTCACGGTTTTCTTATTCCGATTTACCAAATCATTTTTGGCCGATTCCCTCCTAGAATTTTCAACAAAGCTAGAGTTGATTTTTCCTCAATTGGAGATTGGTTCGGAGAGGAAAAGTTCACATATATCAGAGTTTTTGGAAGTATTGTAGAACCACACATCCTTCCTTTGCATGCTCCAGAAAAACTGTTAGCACAGGAAATTTCTTATCAGCTGACAGTGGAAGGCATGTCTAGAACTTTGAAGAACAGCAAGAAGCTTATGTGGCCTACTTTTCCTTTTAAATGTAGTGACTATACTCTTAGTAATTTTTTCCATTATGAAAAAAAAAGTTGTTAAGTTAACCGATCTCAAGCTTTCAACAATCCCAGGGAGGCAATATGATCCCAGGAAGGTGGCATATGATTTTACTACTTCTGTTTCAATTTCTCGGTTCGAACATGAACCATATATGTTTGATGATTTATTTGTTTCTGTAGATAAAATGTCCCAAGTTTTTGATTTGGCCAAGTCCAAATTTCAGGCCAAAGAAATGAATAATTTTTTGTTATTTAGAAGTTAGAGGTTACTCAAGATTCCTCTAGATCAGTTGAGAGTTTCTATACAGGAATATGAATCACAACAGAAGGAAACAGGGAATACATCTGGCAAAGAAGTAACAGGAACTAATCCTGTTTTACAAAAGGAAGATATTAGCAGCAAATTTAATGCTAAAAAGATATAAATAACTGCTAAGATTGATGTACAACAGTCTTTGGCCCATGCAAGAAAAGAAAGCACAAGTACTGATGCCAATGTGCATACTGAAAAGGGAGGCACAGAAATTAAGAATACTGAACAGGCACCAAAAAGTGATATAAACAATAGTTTAAATTCTCAACTTGGAGGAGAAGAAGCTACTAAAATTATTGTTTCTCCTCATTTGCTGAGGCAATATGAACAATTTTCCCAGCAAATAAGACAACAAAATAATCCCCAAGTTAATGATATGAAAGACCAGGATATAGAAATCATCCCTGAAAATCCCACAGGTGAGATCATGTTGAAGATAGAAGAAATCCCTCCTTTGGATATATTTTATAGTCCTAAACATAGGGTTGTTGTGAGAAAATAGAGGAAAAGGAGGAGAACTGATCAAGATGCACT
Source organism: Pinus albicaulis (assembly GCA_034641835.2). Lineage (NCBI taxonomy): Eukaryota > Viridiplantae > Streptophyta > Pinopsida > Pinales > Pinaceae > Pinus > Pinus albicaulis. The sequence continues at coordinate 401,875,288 of CM076583.1, read as the reverse complement.
TTTGACATCACGGGTGGAATTCAAGAATATTGTTTATAAATTTGCTGAGGTGAATCCATATGAGGATCTCACCAAATTATCCCAATATGCAGGTGCCTATAGTGCTGCTAATATAGACAAGACCTTTGAAGTTACACATTTAATGAAGAAAAAGGATGTGCAAATAGCCATGTTAGAAGAACAGGTTACAGAGAACCAGGAGAAAAACATTCAGTTAGAACAACGATTGTAGGATGGAGAGCTCAAATCTAAACAATTAGAAGAGCAGCTTGCTGTTGAAAAGGAAAAGATTGATCATCAGACTTTAGAAAAGCAACAACAGCTAAATCAAGAAATAGCAAAAGTACAGGCTCTTCTACAAAATGAGAAGACTTCAAAGATTGAGCAAGAGAAAATGTTTCAATCTAAATTAGACAAGTTTAAGAATTATCCTAATTTGGATCAATTAAAAAATGAAGCTCTAGAGACAAACAAGTTAGTGTCTCAATAATTAAATGAATTTTGACTAAAGGTTGCAGAAGCAGAATCCCTATGTGAATTAGCATCTTCCTTGGTGGATGAAGGAGTTAGTCTTAAAATTTAATTTGATGAAGCTGATGAAAAGATCTCTGAATTTATTTTATGGCAAGACTTAGAATCAGGAAGAAAAGAAAATCTTCCCAAGATTATGGAGAGACATAAAGAAATTATTTTTGTAGAATGGGAACAACGTTTGATCAAAGTAGAAAGAGCTACATCCAGAGCTAAAAGCATAATGAACAATGTAACATAGCTGGTGAATGATAACCTATATGCAATCAATTTAATTTTAGATTGTACCCTTGGCCAATTACCTAGGGTAAAAGAAACTGATCAGAGATGGAAACAAGAGATAATTAATAAAAATCATCAAATTTTCCAACTACAAGGAATATCATGGGATAAAATGTGGACCTATCTTATCAAGCTGCATAGTCAACAAACAACAATAAAATTTCTTTCAAATTCCATCGATTGCATCATTCCCGAATTCTTTGATGCCACATATACAGTGCAGTTGCACTCAAATATTAGTCATCCAGAAGAAGTGAAGGAAATGCTCAAAATCTGCCATCTGGGCACATCAAACGCATTAGATAATCAATGGGTCGGTTCACCTCAAAATCACATTTATGTTCTATAATTTTTTATTTAGATAGATTGTAGGAATAGTTTTAGTTATTTTGTTAAGTACCCATTTAAACCCCTTTCATGCATTTAGAAAGTGGTCCTGAATTTGTAATATTTTGACTTGGAGATTACATTTCTGTACTCCATTGACTCTTATATTTTTATAAAGGATCACATCTGGTGATTCTGTGTGAAATTGCCTTTAAGAATTGCATTTCTGTATCTTGGAGTCGATTTTACATTGAAGTTGTTGGATTTGGATATTGGATTGCATAGGAAAATATCAATATGGATATGGTATTTCTATCTATTCACTGTTAGTTTCTTATGTTATGTGATATTCTCTTTTAAATTGCTATCATTTATATGTATTTGCTTTAAAATATTTCTTTATACATATCATTTCTTAGTGTATAGAAATACTTATCTTTTACAGTATATGCGAACAATATATAATGATGAATGCAATATGTTATTATAACTCTGTTTAATTTCTTAAACAGAGCTATCTTTATTTGTTATTGTATATTTCAATTAAGCTATAATACATTTTCATGGTTATTGGTTAATTGAAACAAATTTAAAGTTGTATTCACATTTGATGCCCGGGTTAGTTTTAGAATTATCTTATAAGTTTTAAGTTAGTTTAAATAGTTTTATTTCATTCATTTAGTCCCATTTTCCCTTCATTCAATCATTCCATTACCAACCCATTTAAATTACAAGGAAACTGGTCCTATAAGTCCAGTCAGAGCCACCACACCAAACAGAAAAGGAGCTGTCCTAAGGTCCCGACCAGGTGGTTATCCCCCAATGTTTGAAGCAGTGATTTTCAAGGCTTCAACATTTTTTGCGCTAGAAGGAGTGCCAAAGCTATGAATGGCATATAAATCCAAATCCGAAAGCCATTCTAAGATCACAACACCCTCATCGCCTTCAATTTCTTCCACATCTCAAATCACTAGAGAAGAAATTGATAAAAGCATTCAAACACCCACTACCAAAGTTTCGCATCAATCAGATAATCCGTCTCCTGAATCACCTGAAGTTGAAGCTTTAGTCCATAAACTTCAAGGATTATCATTATCATTAGAAGAATAGGAATTATCTGAAGCTGGTGTCACCTCGCAGTTTGTTTCTTCCAGACCTCTCACTAGGTCATAGAGTGAAAAACTTGTAATTTCCCCAAAAGAATTTCCTATACCTAGTAGAGTCAAAATAAGAAAAACTCCATCAGAAATAGAAAGTGGTACTAGTTCTTCATCGCATATTCAATCATCTGTTTCCCAAGCTCCAAATTAGAAAAGTGCAGTAGCCTCATCATCATCTGCTCAATCTACATGTGTTCAAACATCAATTGTCTCTTCCAGTACTTCAACTGTTATTACTCATACACCAGTTATCACTTCTAGTTCCTCTACAATCATCACAACAATGGCACAAGCAACACAAAGACCATGGACTAGACCAGGAGCTATATATATGGCTACACCTTTGCATGATCTACCTGATCATCCTGAAAAATGGCTGCCAAATTTTAGTCCAGATACTGGTATACCAGCAGAAGAACATATCAATAATTTTATGCTTGCTATAAATCTAAATCAAGTAGAGCATGAAGATGTTGTAGTGAGGTTATTTCCCTATACCTTGCAAGGAGCAACAAGATCCTGGTACTTTTCCTTACCTTCTAATTCTATCACAAATTGGGATATGTTTGAAGAGCAATTTTTAACTAAATATGGAGACGATAGATCAATTACTACTCTAATCAACGATATCTCCAATTTAAGGACTCAACCAAAGGAACCCATTAAAGATTTTAACTCTCAATTTAATAAACTCTTGAATAAGATCCCTGCAACATCTAAACCTAGTGAACAGGTTAGAAGTGAATAGTATATTAATGCTTTTCCATCAAACATAGCATTTTTTGTAGATAGAGCTGCAAAACCAACTTTAGCTGAGAATATGAAAGAAGCTATTTCAATTGAAAAATGAATGATTGCTCTAGATAAGAAAAATGCTATTGAGGAAAGAAAATCAAAGAAAGTCACTTTTAAAGATGATTCCAAGAAAAATACACCAAGAGATCCATATGACATGGAAGGTCTACAGAAAGTCCTTAAAACCATGTCTAATGAGATGGTTGAAATAAAAAAATCAAGTGGCAGAGACTTCTACAAAGATACCATTTAGAAATTTCAAGAGAAATCAAACTGAATCAAAACCTCCCAATACAATCTCCAATGCTGAGTCAGAAGATGAAGAAGAAGAAGATACTCCTCTAATGACAGATGAAGAAAATGAAAAATAAGAAATAAATGAACTAAATGGAATGTGGGATTTCATTCTCCCTAATTCGGATAGTGAAATGGAACAAGAAGCTATGCATGTGAGTACAAGGAGCAAATCTACATCGGAACCTGTTCAAACTGTTCCAAAGAAGAAAACTACAACTCCGAGTACTAAAGACAAAACCCCGACAAAGAGAGCTTCTCCCTTACCCACTCATAATCAACCATCATCTCCCAATCCTCATACAACGTCATCTAAGACTCTAGTGGTATCCGATCCAATGGATTATAATATTGTTGAGGACATGAAAAATACTAGAGCGAATATTTCATTACATGAACTCAGAAAAATTAAACATCAACAAAATTTGTTATTAAAAGAGTTAAATGCTACACCTATTTCTCCTCTACCAATCAGTGTAGTAGCTAAAGCAGCTAAAGGGACTGGTAAGCCACCAGACAAAGTAGATGCAGCAGACAATGTTCTTATTGGAGAAAGATCAAATTCTCAGACACCTCCATTTTTGTTGACTTATGAAATCTACAATAAGAATTCACATAATTGTTTAATTGATTCTGGAGCATCCTCTAATATAATACCTACTTCAGTATGTGCTAAATTTAATATCGAACCACAGAAGTCTGCAGTTCACATTGTACAATTGGATCGCTCTAAAGTTCAAGTTGTAGGAGAAATCAATTCAGTTACCATTAGACTAGCTTCCGATCGGAAGATTGTCCAAAGACTTGATATTTTAATTTCAGATATTCCAAAATTCTATGGGTTAGTCTTAAGTAAAGACTGGTCTGTAAAACTTAATGGCTATGTCTCAACCAATTTTTCACATATGTGGCTTCCCTACAAAGGGAAACCAAATCAAATCAAAATTGAGCGAGAAAAACATATCACACACACTGTAACTGAATTTGAACAACCAAACAAACCTGTAGCTTTCAACAATAATATTCTTGGAGGTTATTCTGTTGAGACATTTCTTGGAAATTTTACTACACCACAATCACCTTTTTCTGTAAATACTTTTGTTTCTCAAATTGAAAATTTTTCGCAATCTTATTCTTCTATAATTGTTAATATTTTTGATTCATTTGTAGATAAACCTATAGATAGAACTTTATTTTGGTAATTATATTTTGATGGATCAAAATATAGTGATGGAGCAGGAGCAGGATGCATCCTAATTGATCCAGAAGGAGAGAAAATAATGCTATCATGTAGATTAGAATTTGAGTGCACTAATAATACTGTTGAATATAAAGCCTTGATTCAAGGGCTTTATAAGGCTATAGGGTTAAATGTAAAATACTTGAAAGTGTATGGAAATTCTGAAATTGTCATAAGACAAGTAAGGAATACCATCCATTGTCTTTCAGGACATCTCAAACATTATCGAACCCTAGTACAAGACCTTACCACTCAATTTCTAGCATTTAATATCTCTTCTATTCCTAGAAATCAAAACACATCAGCTGAGCTATTAGCTAATGTTGCGTCCAAACTCCTTCATGCTGAAGATTGCAGTCCTGATAGATTTTCAGTAGAATTGATTTTTCGCCCATCTGTCCCAGACAATATTACTAACTGGAGAGTATTCTACCATGATCAAGATATTTTGAATTTCTTAACTTCTGAGAAATCATATGATGAACAGATTATTGATGAAGATGATCATGATCTGCAAATTACTTCAAGAAATAATGAAAATCCAATTCCTAAATATTTTGTTAAACTTGAGGATCTTTATGATATTAAAGACAGGTTCAAGAAAGTTACTAATGCTAAACTTCAAAGTTCAACTTTGAAATTTGAATTAGTTAATCTTGGCTCTAATTCTAAACCTCATAATGTTAATCTAGGACTCAATTTAACTCCAGAAGAAAGCTCTACTTTTATTAAACTACCGAGTAAATATAAAAATGTCTTCGCTTGGTTTTATGAGGATTTAAAGACTTATGATACTTCTGTAATTCAACACACAATTCCAATGCTATCTGATGTTAAGCCTGTTCAACAAAAGTTAAGAAAAATTCATCCAAATCTTGAGGATCAAATCAAAACAAAACTCAACAAACTTTTAAAAGCCAAAATCATTTTTCCTGTAAGGCATTCCAATTGGGTTTCCAACATGGTACCTGTCAGGAAGAAAAATGGCGATATTAGAATCTGTATTGATTTCAGAAATTTAAACAAGGAATGTCAAAAAGACAATTTCCCATTGCCAACCATGGAGCAAATTCTTCAAAAGGTAGTTGGTTCTGAACTCATGTCCTTCCTTGATGGATTTTCAGGGTATAATCAAATTTTAGTACATCCAAATGATAGGTTGAAAACCACTTTCAGAACCAAATGGGGAACTTATGCTTATCAGAAAATGCCTTTTGGTTTAGTAAATGTAGGAGCTACTTTCCAGAGAGCCATGGACATAGCATTTAAGGGTCTGATTAATAGATCAGTCGTTATTTATCTTGATGACATAACAATTTATTCAAAGAAGAGATCCAATCATCTACATGATCTGAAACAAATATTTGAAAGATGTAGAAGGTTTGGTATTTCCTTAAACCCAAAGAAATCCTTCTTTTCTCTCGATCAAGGAAAACTCTTAGGGTTTGTTGTGTCAAAAGATGGTATATATATCGATCGTGACAGAGTTAAAGAAATTTCTGATATTTCTTTACCTCATAATAAAAAGTCCATGCAATCATTTTTAGGTCAGATTAATTTTGTAAAAAGATTCATTCCATATTTTTCTCAAATTGTTTTACCTATGCAGAATATGATTAGGAAAAACTCAGTATTCAAATGGGGATATAAAGAAAAAGAAGCCTTTGATGCAATCAAGAAGGCAATCATTGATGCACCTGAATTGAATACTCCCAATTTTTCCAAAGGTTTTATTCTGTATACTTTGGCAACTGAAACATCCTATGCTACTGTTTTAACATAGCTAAATGATCACTAAATTGAAGCACCGATTTCTTTCTTTAGCTCGAATATGCAAGGAGTTGAGCTGAATTATTGCGATGTTGAAAAACAAGTCTTCGCTGTATTTAAGTCAATCAAACATTTTAGGTCTTTTCTCTTAAAAACACACACAAAGGTTATTGTCCCATTCTCTGCAGTAAGACAATTAATAATTCAAAGGGAAGTAGGAGAAAAAAGGGCTAATTGGGTGACAACTTTGCAGGAATAGATATTGATATTAAAGCAGCAAAGATTGTTAGAGGACAAGGTTTTTGCAGATTATTAGCAGGAGCTCATAACATACCAGAAAATCAAGGTCCAGAAAATGTTGTTCAAGAATTACATGATGGACCAACAGGAGGTCATTTTGGAGGTGATACCAAAGCCCACAAAATCATCCATGTTGGATATTATTTGCCTACCCTTTTCAAAGATACACATGATTATGTGAGGAAGTGCAAGATTTTCCAAACTGCTAGTGGAAGACAAAGGAAGCTAGCTTTTCCTTTGCAGCCAGTAAACATTGAGCAACCATTTGAGCAATGGGGGCTTGATATTATTGGTGAGATAGTACCTCATTCTTCCAAACAGCACAAGTACATCCTCACAGCAACAGATTACTTCACAAAGTGGGTAGAAGAAATTCCTCTAAAGGTAGCCAACTCTGATGCAATTATTGATTTCATCGATCAATTCATCATTACCAGGTTTGGTGTACCTAATGCTCTGGTCTTTGACAATGCATCTTATTTTTCTGATAATAGTATAGTTGAATTTACAATTAAAGGAGGTTTTAAATTGAAATATTCAGCAAATTATTATCCACAAGGTAATGGTTTAGCTGAATCCACTAACAAAAATCTCATCAAAATCATTAAAAGGACCATTGATCAAAATCAAAAGAATTGGCACAAGTCTTTAATATTTGCATTATGGGCTAATCGTATTACTCTTAAATATTCTATAGGAACTTCACCTTTCAATTTATTTTATGGTAAAAAAGCTGTGATACCATCAAATATAGCTCTTCCATCATTAGCCCTAGTGCAATTCATTGAATAAAATCCTTCCTCATCCATTCAGTTGAGATTTGATCAAATCCTTAAATTAGAAGAAGATAGAGAAAAAACAAAATATATTCATGAAAAACATCAACAACTTGTAATCTTCTTTTGATTCAAGTTCCACCGGCTCAAAAAAAATTGTCAATTGGTGATCTTGTTCTGAAATGGGATAAAGCACATGAAGAAAAAGGTAAGCATACCAAATTTTAGAAAATGTGGCTTGGACCATTTCAGATTGCTGAAAGGATAGGCTCATATACATTCATACTCCAAGTTTTAACAGGAAAGAGAGAATATCTTCCTGTAAATGGGCTTGTCTTAAAGAAATTATTTTCATAAGGAGGTAAACCATTCTTACTTGTACATATTCCTTTCTGCAATTTTTATTTATTTTTGTAAATAAAGGTTGTTACTAGTCTTTGATTGACTTTTTACTATTAGAAAATTGTCTTAGAAGGAATGTTATAAATACTTATTTTATGTAAATAAGAATTTTCAAGGAAATGATTACAATTTTGGATAATTTAAAATAAAATGTTAAACTTTGAATTTTTTTTCAAAACATTTGCATGATCTTTTGAAACCTTAAGGAAAATGTAAATCATTATAATTTTATTAAACAGAGAAAGGTTATCTCTAAAAAGTAAAGACTTTTTCAAGCTTTAGCAAACAAAAAACTCTGAAAATTGTCATCCATTTATTCTTAAGGATACAACTATTTCACCCCATCCATTTCGGTTATGATTTTTTAGAATGTAATTCTAAGAAATTATACAACAAAATTTAGGAGATAAGAGGTCTCATCATGAGCCTACTTACCATGATCATAAGAAGTAATAAAACTGACATTACCAATACTGCATACCAAAACAGGGTAATGGCTTATAAAAGTAAGACAGGGGGTCTCATCACGAGCCATCTTGTTCAGTTTAATTACAACTAGCGAATAGCATTGTTACTAACTAGCTACCAAACCAAAACAATGGCTCTTAAATTAAGAAAAAAATAAATAAAATACAAAAAAATGAGATAATATGTCTTATGAATTTATTTTTAAAGAATCATAATCTTAGTTGGATGGGATAATGGATGGTTAATGGTTAAAAGGTAACCCTGTCGAGACTATGAACGTTTTCTGGTAGCAAAGGCAATGCCTATGACAATAGAGAATATTACAAAATCTAAACTTGAAGAAATCCACTTACTTTATTATTATCAACCAATCAAATCTTGAGATAACCCAAAATGTTTTTATCTTTGAGGAATTAGAAAGAAATTTGTAAGTGATTTTTATTCTTTTTCACAGTTAGATTTTATTTGAATTATCGTAAGTTAAGTTTTCATTATCTTTAGAAATTTTTACTTACTAGAAATATAGTGTTTATTTCATTTTTTTAGAGATAACTGTTTCTTCCAGTGAATCACGAATTGTTGTACTATACAACAACCCTCCCTATTTTTAAAATTTTAGAATAAATTTCATTTAGAAATAGGTCCCCTTTTTTATCTTTCTTTCTAGATAGAAATAAAAGATTTAGAAAAAATCTGATTATTTTTATTAGAAATAAAAGATTCATTGATAAAAGGATACATTGCATATTTTTATTTACAAAGTGTACAATATTTAAAAAACTTTCTGATCTGATGAGACAAAAAGCTTTTAATCATACCAAAAACATTATATAAAGTCTTTATATTTAATAATATTTGATATGTACAGTAATCGCAAATCGGAAAATCGGAGAATTATTTAAATTCTATTTTCGCTTTGTAAAACTCCAATGCGATGGCACTCAATCGCAATCGCATTTCGGATAAAATTTTAAAATGTTATATTTTACATACTTCCGATGTGATGTGATTCATCGCAATTGCATTTTGGAAGAATTAAAACATCATATTCATTTGGTTGAAAAACTCCGACACCGCAGACCCCACCTCATCGCAATCGGATTATTGGAGAAGCTCTTAAACGTTTCATTCCATTCGAAAATCCCCGATGTGATCTTCGCAATTAGAATTTGGCATAAGTCTTATTTTATTTTCCTTTTAAAGGAATCACGATGCGAATACAACTTAAATATTTATATATTATTATTCATCGCATTCCAAAGATTTAAAAGTTAATATATTTACACTTATTTTGAAATATTCCAATCTCTGATTATACGTTGACATTAATTCACAAATCAAACGAATAACAACGAATTTTTTTGTTATTGAATGCATGAATGTGACTCCCTACAGGGCATTTAAGTTTTAAACCACGGATATAATAAATGCAAATTGACGAATAATCCTTTTGTATAGCTGTTTTCATTATTGCGTTTTCACCTTGACTGAAAGCTTTTATTTGTTGCAGAACAATAGAACATCCAATTTTTCCATTCGCAGAACAAGAGAAACACTTCCCGATACTGAAATGTCGAAAAGATTCAGGAAATTGAAAGCCACCACCATTGCAAAAGCTCTTGTGTTCACTATGCCGCCTAAAGAGAAACCATCAAAGCTTAAGCTGGTTACAGATACCTCATGCCAGGGAATTGGTAAAATGACATGGGAAAATGTATACAACTTACTTGAAAAGGAAAACCCTAAAGTTGTTGAAGCTAAGGCTACAGTTCCTGATGAAAATGACTCAGATTCAGATTCTGAAAATCTTCTTGGTGCATTAGCAAACTCATTTCTACACCGAGTTGCAGCTCGGGCAACATTTTTTCCATATTATGATGTTATTAGATGGGTAATTGATAATGTGGATATCAAAGACAGAACCTTTGTTTCAACATCTGGAGCAATATTCGGGTCATTCAAACGAGAAGACATCAAATCGATGTACCACCTTCCAGACCCACATAAAATTTATAACAAAGATTTTATCAAGGAATTTGCTGCAAATCATGAAAATCAGTCGGAACCAATTAAAGACTGGAGAAGGGCTCCTGAAAAGCACATACATGAGGCATCAGGTATGTACTCTGTGGAGTCTCTTTTGCCTCCATACTGTTATGCCGCAGCAATGATGTGTAGATTGTTTGGAAATGATAACTCGACTAGATTTTCTATACAAATGGTTCCATTAATACATTCTGATGTTAGTTCCGAGATAATGGATTGGGTTGTCATTCTTTATGATAAGGTAGCCAACAGAATTCTTGAGTATAGGAAAGACAAAAATTCAGGAAATTCCACTCCTTTTTCTTTTTGTGCATATATCCTAGATGCCCTTTGTTTCAATTCGGAATTCCCCTTATTAGGATGGAAATGGACCCCTAAAGATCCCGTTCCAATTCATATATATCAAAAGTTCTTATGGAAGGGGCATTTCAAAAGCCATATTTACAGAGTCTGTCACGGTTTTATTATTTCGATTTACCAAATCATTTTTGGCTGATTCCCTCGTAGACTTTCCGACAAAGCTAGAGTTGATTTGTCCTCAATTGGAGATTGGTTCGGAGAGGAAAAGTTCACATATATCAGAGTTTTTGGAAGTATTGTAGAACCACACATCCTTCCTTTGTATGTTCCAGACAAATTGTTAACATAGGAAATTTCTTATCAGCTGACAGTAGAAGGCATGTCTAGAAATTTGAAGAACAACAAGAAGCTTATGTGGCATACTTTTCCTTTTAAATGTGGTGACTATACTCTCAGTAATTTTTTCCATGCTGAAAAAGAAGTTGTTAAGTTAACCGATCTCAAGCTTTCAACAATCCCAGGGAGGAAATATGATCCTAGGAAGGTGGCATATGATTTTACTACTTCTGTTTCAATTTCTCGGTTCGAACATGAACCAGATATGTTTGATGATTTATTTTTTCCTGTAGATAAAATGTCCCAAGTTTTTGAATTGGCCAAGTCCAAATTTCAGGCCGAAGAAATGAATAAATTTTTCTTATTTAGAAGTCAGAGGTTACTCAAAGTTCCTCTAGATCAGTTGAGAGTTTCTATACAGGAATATGAATCACAACAGAAGGAAACAGGGAATACATCTGGCAAATAAGTAACAGGAACTAATCATGTTTTACAAAAGGAAGATATTAGCAGCAAATTCAATATTGAAAAGACAGAAATAGCTGCTAAGATTGATGTACAACAGTCTTCAGCCCAAGCAAAAAAAGAAAGCACATGTACTGATGCCAGTGTGCATACTAAAAAGGGAGGCATAGATAGTAAGAATATTGAACAAGCACCAAAAAGTGATATAAATAGTAGTTCAAATTCTCAACTTGGAGTAGAAGAAGCTACTAAACTTATTGTTTCTCTTCATTTGCTGAGGCAATATGAACAATTTTCCCAACAAATAGGGCAACAAAATAATCCCCAAGTTAATGATTTGAAAGACCAGGATATAGAAATCATCCCTGAAAATCCCACAGGTGAGATCATGTTGAAGATAGAAGAAATCCCTCCTTTGGATATATTTTACAGTCCTAAACATAGGGTTGTTGTGAGAAAACAGAGGAAAAGGAGGAGAACTGATCAAGATGCACTTTTGACATCGCAGGTGGAATTCATGAATATTGTTTATAAGAATACTGAGGTGAATCCATCTGAGGATTTCACCAAATTATCCCAATATGGAGGTGCCTATAGTGCTACTACTATAGACAAGACCTCTGAAGTTACACAGTTAATGAAGAAAAAGGATGTGCAAATAGCCATGTTAGAAGAACAGGTTACGGAGAACCAACAGAAAATCATTCAGTTAGAACAACGATTGCAGGATGGAGAGCTCAAATCTAAATAGTTAGAAGAGCAGCTTGTTGTTGAAAAGGAAAAGATTGATCATCAGACTTTAGAAAAGCAACAACAACTAAATCAAGAAATAGAAAAATTACAAGCTCTTCTACAAAATGAGAAGACTTCAAAGATTGAGCAAGAGAAGATGTTTCAATCTAAATTAGACAAGTTTAAGAATTATCCTAATTTGGATCAATTGAAAAATGAAGCTCTGGAGACAAACAAGTTATTGTCTCAACAATTAAATGAATTTTTTCTAAAGGTTGCAGAAGCAGAATCCCTGTGTGAATTAACATCTTCCTTGGTAGATGAAGAAGTGAGTCTTAAAACTAAATTTGATGAAGCTGATGAAAAGATCTCTGAATTTCTTTTATGGCAAGACTTAGAATCAGGAAGAAAAGAAAATCTTCCCAAGAATATGGAGAGACGCAAAGAAATTATTTTTGCAGAATGGGAACAGCGTTTAATCAAAGCAGAAAGAGCTACATCCAGAGCTAAAAGCATAATGAAAAATGTAACATAGCTTGTGAATGATAACCTATATGCAATCAATTTAATTTCAGATTGTACCCCTGGCCAATTACCTAGGTAAAAGAAAATGATCACAGATGGAAACAAGAGATAATTAATAAAAATCAGCAAATTGGCCAACTACAAGGAACATCATAGGATACAATGTCGACCTATCTTATCAAGCCACATGTTCAAAAAAAACAATACAATTTCTTTCAAATGCCATCGATTGCATCATTCCCGAATTCTATGATGCCACATATACAGGGAGGTTGCACTCAAAGCTTAGTCATCCAGAAGAAGTGAAGGAAATGCTCAAAATTTGCCATCTGGGCACATCAAGCGCATCAGATAATCAATGAGTTGGTTCACCTCAAAATCACATTTCTATTCTAGATTTTTTGATTTAGATAGATTGTAGGAATAGTTTTAGTTATTTTGTTAAGTACCTATTTAAACCCCTTTCATGCATTTAGCAAGGGTCCTGAATTTGTAATATTTTGACTTGGAGATTACATTTCTGTATTCCATTGACTCTTATATTTTTATAAAGGATCACATCTGGTGATTCTGTGTGAAATTGCCTTTAAGAATTGCATTTTTGTATCTTGGAGTCGATTTTACATTGAAGTTGCTCGATTTGGATATCGGATTTCATTAGAAAATATCAAGATGGATATGGTATTTCTATCTATTCACTGTTAGTTTCTTATGTTATGTGATATTCTCTTTTAAATTGCTATCGTTTATATGTATTCTCTTTACAATATTTCTTTATACATATCATTTCTGAGTGTATAGAAATATTTATCTTTTACAGTATATGCAAACGATATATAATGATGAATGCAATATGTTATTATAACTCTGTTTAATTTCTTAAACAGAGTTATATTTATTTGTTACTGCATATTTCAATTAAGCTATAATACATTTTCATGGTTATTGGTTAATTGAAACAAATTTAAAGTTGTTTTCACATTTGATGCCCTGGTTAGTTTTAGAATTATCTTATAAGTTTTAAGTTAGTTTAAATAGTTTTATTTCAATCATTTAGTCCCATTCTCCCTTCATTAAATCATTCCATTACCAACCCATTTAAATTACTAGGAAATTGGTCCTATAAATCCAATCAGAGCCACCACACCAAACGGAAAAGGAACTATCCTAAGGTCCCGACCGGGTGGTTATCCCCCAATGTTTGAAGCAACGATTTTCGAGGCTTCAACAAACCCATATAAGGAAAAATCCGGTGCTGGCTCAATATGGATTCACCTATCGAGACAACCAATGCAATTATGGAATGATGTTTCTCTTCATAGCATTGGGGAAGATTTCGGCCTCTACCTGGACCATGATCGATCATTTCTTGAGACAGGTATCTTTTCAGTTGCTTGTATACTCATTTTCTTAGACACTCAGGATGAATTACATGACAAATATAACTTGTTCTTTGATGGGGTGGTCTAGCAACAGATGTTAGATTATGTAGGTATCCCATTCCACTGCACGTGATGTCACTCAGTTTGGCATCTGTATAAGGAATGCTCACTCATGGGGGCGCCTTGTCCTACTTATAAGTTTGTTTCTAATATGGATATGAAAACTGAATCTGTCACCATTATCTCGAAATTTTTTGGTCTGCAGCAGGCTACTGTGACTCAATCCGACGTTGTTCTACCAAGCTGGCAGACGACACATGCTCGTACTCATTCCATGCCTCCCAACTTATCTCTTGGATACTCGACTTTGATTCCAGGTACCATTCTACCCTCATCTCCTATAAGTAATTCCTTTTATTTTCCTGCATTGTCTTGTACTGCTCAACAAGCTATAGGTCCATTGAAATCCATTAGCTTCACTATTGCATTGGTCGCCTTGACTATCCCACCCACTAACCCTCACACCTCTTCAGAGAAGTCTAGTCTATCTCCCCAACCGACTGTTGATTCCTCATCTGCCGGTCATAAATATTTCCTCAGATCTACCTCACAACAGCCCACCTTGACTGAGCTTGGGATTTTTTTGGGACCGAGCCCTTCTCATTCAAAATCTCGGGGCAGACCCTTTGCACTTTCCAAGGCCATCAGGAGAGCCAATATGCAAGTAGAGGCAGGCACACAATATTCACTATTTCGGGTTCTTAGATCAAGAAAACCCAAAGAGGGGTCTCTATCATGATCTGTCTCACTTTCAATTGTAGGGGTCTTGCCAACCCTAATAAGAAACTAGCTCTTAGATGACTTCTTCATACTGTTACCATTGATTTTCTTTTCCTTAAAGAGACTCTGGGGGAATGGAGCATCCATTTCTCGTATCCTAGGAACTCTGCTCCTAGATTGGACATTTGTGGAAAATGACGTGCACGGCAGATCTGGGGGAAGCGCTTTAGGCATTAACAATATAACTACTCGTATGCTAAATTGTTGGGGGTGTGAAGGGGTCATTAGCATGGAGGTAGGTTCTGGAGAATTGGCGCAACCCTTTATGTTGATTAATGTGTATGGCCCATGTGTACATAGATATACTTATTGGAAATCACTACTCTAATGCACCCTGCTTCAAAATGATCATACCATCTCGGGCGAAGATCTCAATTTTTCAATTGGGACCTCAGAATCTTGGGGACCCCAAGTTGTCCCAGATTTGATTTCTGAATTCTTTTCTTTGCAGATGGAGCAGGATGATCTTATTGACAAAGATATGTGGAAGAAACAACCCACTTGGTGGAATAGACGCATAGGGGGGGCTACTTTGGCTAGGTGTCTTGACAGGATTCTTATAAAGAAACAATTTCTTAATCAGATGGCCAAGACTAGACAGTGGGTGGGTACGGGGGGTATCAGATCACTCACCAGTATATTTCGAATTCCTGGCTGAGGATATTAAAAAATCAAAGTCACATTTCAAATTCAATAACAGATGGCTACTAGACCCAGAATTTCAAGCACTTGTCCATCAGGACTAGCATCATTGTAATCTCTTCCTTGATAAGGAACCGGCTAGAGTTTCAATGATAACCTTAAACAATTAAAGGTGCATACCATTGAATGGGCACGAAGAAAAAGAATGACCAAGGAGGAAGAAATAAACCGGATCGACTTGGAGATATCACACTTAACTGATTCATAAAATGTGGGATTATGGTCGATGTCCTCCAAGGAGTAGTTTATTGCTCTTGAAACCAACGGGGCAAAGATCCTCAGGAAAAAGGAAGAGAAATGGAGATTAAAAAGCAGGGCCATTTGGCTAAAATTTGGGGATGAAAATATCAAGTTTTTTCAGCAATGTGCAAATGGCAGACAAATCATCAACACTATATGGGAACTATTTGATAACTTTGGATACACAGCCAAAACTCATGCTCAGCTATCGGACATGGGAATTCAACATTTCAGTAATCAATACCATGCTCCACTCAACATCAATCTGTTGGATATCATGAACATTTCTCAATCATTACATAGGTTTGTTGATGAGGAGCAGGTGGAGGAACTCAACACACCAGTTACCATGGGTGAGATTGAAGGAGTTCTAAAAATGGTTCAAAAAGGATAAAAGTCCTGGCCCAGATGGTTGGCCCATTGAATTCTATCTTCATTTTTTTGAACTCATTGGCTATGATCTTCTCTAGGTAATCGAAGACAGCAAAATAACTGACAGGATATTTGATGGTTTTAACTTTACTTTCATAGCACTTATTCCTAAATTTGAACACCCCAATACCTTCAATGATTATAGACCTATATCCCTATGTAACTGCATATACAAAATCATCTCTAAAATCATTGCAGATCGTATAAAGCCTCTTCTCTCCACCCACATTACCAAGGAGAAATTTGCCTTCCTCCATCACAGACAGATTCATGAAGCCATTGGCACTACCCAGGAGGTTCCCCATACCATCAAGACCAAAAATCTCAAAAGCACCATCCTCAAAATAGATCTCACCAAAGATTTTGACCGCGTCAACTGGAACAAAATTCAGCTTATACTCCTGCACACTAGGTTTCCCCACTCTTTGAAAAATTGGATTATTGGTTGTATCAATAATTCTACTTTCAACATTCTTATTAATGGGGTTGCCACTTATTTCTTTCATGATGGTAGGGTTTTTCGGCAGGGTTTCCCACTATTACCTCTTCTATTTTTACTGGTCATGGAGGGCCTCTCGTCTCTCATTAAAAGGGGTAAGGAAACTGGTGACTTGCATGGAATCTTATTAAATCAATTAGTGTGGCTGAATCATTTATTATTTTTGGATGATGTGATAATATTTTTGGATGGCTCTTGTCAGGATGTTACACAATTTAACAAATTACTGTAGATATTATACAGAGCAATTGGCATGGCTCCTAATCATAGCAAATCCACCATTATATAGACAAGATGCTCAACACAAGAACAAGGGCATGCAAATTTACATTTTCCATATGAGCACAGAAACATTGGAGATGGGTTGAAATACCTTGGTTTCCACCTTAAGTCGAATGACTACCAGATTAAATACTGGAACTGGTTGATTGCGAAAATAGAGCACAGAATCAATATCTGGTACCATCAATGGCTCTCCCGCGCTGGGCGATTGATTTTAATAAAATCTATCATAGAGGTTATTCTTGTGTATTGGATGTCTTTGGCATGGCTCCCAAAAGGAGTGACTAATCAAATTCAACTAATTTGCAGATAGTTCCTATGGAGGAACTCTCGTAGGGAGCGCACTTATGCTTGGGTCGCATGGGAACAAATTAGTCGACCAAAGGATTGGGGCGGTTGGGGCATCAAATATCTGTCCACCTTCGCTTCCGCGCTAGCTGCCAAACTAGGTTGGCACCTTATCACTGGGAATAGCCTTTGGAGGGAGGTGATTGTTGCTAAATACATTGCCCCGCAGAATACAATGGATTGGATCCGTGGTATTATCCTGCACTAGCTGGGCTCATCCATTATTTGGAAGGCCATTAATAAATTGGCGATCCTGATCCAACAAGGTCTGACATGGAAAATTAGCGCAGGTAATATGGTTAGAGTGGGAATGGATTCTTGGTCGGGCAGCAAAAGACACCACAGAAATCTAACAATCCATCGACGAACACTTCAAAACTGCCACAATTTATTATTAACCACGTTGCACAAGTAGGGATCAAGTACCTATCACAAGTGGCCGATTTTAGAAGGACTGATTGGCATGGTCAGGGTTGGTTATTGGCTGAGGACCTCGGGATACCACTCGAGGGTCAACCTAATTGGATTAGATATATCAGAGCACTTCATGCCTATCACATTAGACTGAGGGATCAGGATGATGAGATATTATGGGAAATCTTGCCCAGTGGAAGATACTCCCCAAATTTTGGCTACATCACCCTTTGTGTGCCCAAGGAACCTCCTAAAAAATCTTGGTGGTGGCATTCGATCTGGAAACAGAAGGCGCCTCACAAGACTAGATTACTGATGTGGTGTGTCCTCCAAAATTTCATATCGACCATGGATAACATCAGGAAACGTCCCACACAGGGACCGCCTTGGTGGTGCTTCTATTTTTCCCAGGAGGAAGAAGCACAACATATCTTCCTTGACTACTCATCAGTCCATGAACTATAGCACTTAGCTACTAGTTCATTGGGTTGTACCATTACTTGGCACGATGGATCTTTAGCTAAAGCTTGGTCTAATTAGTGGAATGTTGCCCCCTGTACTAAACTGAGAAACATCCTGCTGCTAATTGTTTGGGGCATATGGACTGGGAGGAACAAATGTATCTTCGATGACAAGCTGGTCATGTGGGATCATATTTTCTCTACCATCATATCCACCAATTATCTCATTCCAGATGAGAAGAAACCTACCTGTAACAGAGTCATTATTCTTGAAAGCATTGATAACTCTTATCCCTGGGAATATTTTGATGGGGCATCTAACAATAATGGGTGTGGGGGTTGAGCTTTTCTTCATACATCTGATACACACTACTTCCAACTCAAGATGGGATTAGGGATGGGTACAAACAATTTTGCTGAACTACTTAGCCTACGACTTCTCCTAGTTTTCGCCTGAGAAAAAGGATGCAATAGACTGCAGATTTTTGGAGATTCACAAATTGTCATTAATTGGTTCAATTCACATGCACAGTGTCATTCTCACACACTTACATCATTATTGAGGGAAGTTCATTATTTGAAATCAGAATTTGACACAATATCTATTACTCACAATGGAAAACCAACTTTCCAAAGAAGATGCGGAGCTAGCATGGGGCAGCTGGCACGTCGTTGAAAACGAAGGGGATCAGATATACAAATATTATCATAGACCCTTCATAGAGGATTTTCGAGCTTTGGGAGCAGTCACTCCATGGCTGCATTTTGACAGAATGATCTTTATTTTGTGGACTTATATGTTGATATGCAATCAGCATGCTTACCGATTGTATTTATTTTATATATGTTAAAATTTATACTTATGTTCATAGTAGGTAGTTAGAACTTGCAGCATACATGCACAGATTGCAAACTATTTTGTATCCTTGTTGAGGAACAATGAATATGGATCTATGATCGAACTTATTGTAAAATGGAGCATGTAATTTTTTATTAGCTAATGAAAAATTACGATTTTTTCCTGGGAATATATATATATATATATATATATATATATATATATATATATATATATATATCATATATATATATATATATATATATGATATTATTTTGATTAAATTTAAATTAGAGAAATATATACTAAAACAATTATAATTATAAACAAATAACATAATGACTATATAAGCTCAAATAATAATACATTTTTAAAATAAATAAATACATGAAGTTATAGATGATTATATGAAATTGTAGGGTAATAAATTTTAAGAATCATGAAAAATTATTGAGCTTGGAGACTCATTCTACAACCCACTATGAGGGGATGTCTAAGTCCATCCATTCGTCCATTTGTGCCCCTTTAAATTAAAATTAAAAATTAAAAATTATGTTCTAAATAGAAAAATAATGTTGGCTATATTTTAACAAATGAATATGTTGTAAAGTAATTAGAAGCAACAAAAAAAAATTGTGAATAGAAACTTGATCCCTCTAGGCTCATATTAGATTTGTACTTAAGATGGATATGTGTTGGTGTTTAATGTAAATAACTAATTGTAAATGCCAACATAACATAATGTTAATTTAGCTGCATTTAGTTCACATATATTTATTATTTATAAATATACATGTTAAAGAATCAAATAAAAGAATATCTTAATTAAAATATACGTATTATTTATTTAAATCAAATTTGTTGAAATTACCTTTTGATTAAAGTTAAGCTAAAAACAATGAAATTATAAACCAATAACATAATGGTTACATATAAGTTCAAATAATGATATATTTTTGAAGTAAATAAATAACTGAAGTTATACATGATTATATGAAATTGTATAGTAATACATAATTTTTTTTCTAAATTATTCTACTTCTATTATATTATACAAGTCAAAATTTTACATTCATAATCCTCTAGAGTTGGCAAGCCAACTCCGGCAGGAAATTCCAGTTTCAAAATAGCAAGAAAGGGACTGCCCCAAGCGGGGAAACCAACCCATGAGATATGTTCAGTAAACTTAGGGTAAGATAACCATTTAGGGAAACAAGCCATGTGCATATCATGTTTAGACCCGAAAATAAGAAGTTACAAAGTAACAAGAAATTGACTAAAGGAAAGCAGAGAGAGAAGAACCCAGTTGTTAGGCTGTTGGTTTCTTGTCATCCTGAAAGAGCGGTTGAAGTGGTTCCTCCACAATTCTACACACATACTCGAATTCATCATCCTCCTGCTTGGACACCTCGACGTTCAACGAAGGAGAGGATGTCACGTGAGCATCATTTTCTACGTTGGTGCCATCCTCGTCTGAGCAGCAACTGCGGTCACTGTTCGAGGTATACTAGACTAGCAAGGCCACCACCTTGCGAGAGGGAAAGGGGGAGGCAGGAGAGATGGTGGACCTGCGAAGACGCTTCCTGGAGCGAGAACCGGAGCTAGAGGCCTCAATGGAAGGATCAGGAAGGTCCATTGACAAGCTGGCGGAGAGGCTGATGGGATCCAAGACTTCTAGCTCAGCCCAATCGATGGAGAAGTTCACAGTTATGCCAGCAGTGGAGTGAATGGGAGGCCTGTAAGGGAGACTACGACCATCGCCCTTGCGGTAATGCATGCGCTGACGACGATGGAGCATGATGGTGGAGCAGGAATGCAGCTGAGGTGATGGGGGATGCACAACGTCGTCGCTGGGAGAGAAGGGAGCAGAGAGATGGAGCAGGGACTTGACGGAGGCAGAGGCGTAGGGAGTGACAAAGCTTAGCAAGAGAGAATGTGTAATGATGAACTAAGCAGCCGAATGTCCAAATTTAAGGTCCATGTATGGTAGAAGAGGATAGAAAGGCTTGACATGCAGAATGAATGAGTGTAGGACGACTTTAATTTTGGAGTGAAGCAGAGAAGACATGGCAGAGCATTCAAGGGTGGTGGAGAATAAAAGCCTCATGCTTCAGGCATTAATCAAGTTACGACAGCCATGTGCACCTGCGTGAGGAGGAAGGATATCCAACATCCGCAAGGCCAGGTGGCTCCCAAAATTAATGCAACATAACACCCGCAGGGGTGTATAGTAATAAATTTTAAGTGTCATAAAAAATTATATTTAATGTAAATAACTAATTGCAAATACCAACATAACAAAATAAATAAAATCTATAATTCAAACTATTTTTTATTAATTAACTCTTTGTATTGACTAATTGTAAATATAAATATAAGTTAACATATCTTTATTATTTAAAAATCTGCATATTAAAGAATAAAAATTAATTAAAAATACATATATTATTTATTTAAATCAAATTTAATATTACTTTTGATTAAAGTTAAATTAGAGAAAAGTATACTTAAAAAATTGTAATTGTAAGTAAATAACATAATTCCTATAGAAATTCAAATAAAAATAATGGTACATTTTCAAAGTAAATAAATACATGAAGTTATAGATAATTATTTGAAATTGTATAGTAATAAATTTTTAGAATCATGAAAAAATATATTTAATGTGAATAATTAATTGTAAATACCAAGTTAACATATTTTTATTATTTAGAAATCTACATATTAAAGAATCAATTAAAGAAAATGAATTTATTAAAAAACTATATATTATTTATTCAAATCAAATTAGTTGATATTACTTTTAATTAAAGTTATATATATATATATATACAAAGTTCAAATAATGATACATAGGTAAATAAATAAATTAAATTTTGATAGTCACTTTTGTTCATTTTGAATGCAAACATTGATAAATTAATAATTATTTTCAAATTTAATGTAACATTGTTAATTGGGTTTATTTAGAATGATTTTTATTCTTCTCACATATGTCATGTACCACTTATGATGAGTTGAGTTGATATTGAGTATACTCTTCTAATGGATTCAAAAATTGTGATAAAAGAACCATGAATTGGTGAGTGCAACATGTAGAATAATTAGTGACAAGGTGTTATGTTAAGGGACTCCTTGTGTGAAGCCCATCAATTCGAAATTGCATGGGTACAAAATATCAAATGATATTAAATATTGGTGTGATCCAAGCCTAGTGTGATTCTCGAGTAATTTGGATGGCTTAAATGATTTTGTGTTACAATTTCTTAGCCAAAAGTTAGTCTCACAAGTCATAGACAAAATAGCTAACAAAAATAACAAAATGTAGTATCACTTAATAAATTGATGGCGGTTAATGTCCAATAAAACCAAATTTGGTTTATCAAAACTTGAGAAAGAAAAAGAATTACTTGCTTTGATTTAGACGTGTATTTATGTGCTCTAAATATTTTAAGGAAGCATTTCCAAATTACCTTATTTTTTATGAGTTAAAAATGTAATAAAAATTGGTATTGTAACCAATAACTTGAAATTGATAATGTAGGTGTGTGCAATGTATCATAAAAGAAAGTTTTTTTTATCTTCAACTCTCTTAGAGTCCTGAGGATGAACAATTCTATTGGGGACAACATTTTAAGACATTTCCAAGGAAGCATTTAATTATTGAGCTCATGAGAATTTATTTTTATTTTAATAATGTGGATTTTCTTTTAGAGCTGCATTAGTCAAAATAGAATATTACTTTTAATCTTCTAGGTTGGGGATGATCACATCCTTGTAATATCTTAAATTTTTTTTTATAAATCTTATATCTCTTTATCACACCTTATTTTGTCCTTAAATTTAGATATTATTGAATATTTTCATTATTATCACTATTTTTCAAAGTAATATATTGCCTTAATTTTGAGATTAAAAATTATAAAATGCATTAGATTTTATCTATATTTCTATACAATTTTCTTGAGACAATATCACGTGACACTTCACAACCATATAAGATAACACCAGTGATAGGAGCCTAAAAGGAAAAAGTGTCTATTGACTTACCATTATTTTCTAGCCCGTAATAGGTTTTCCACCTTTCATTTATCCTTCTTTGGATATCATAATTTCAATTAAGATTGTGTTAAAGATTGAATATAAAATATTTTTAAGAAGTCACTTCCTCTAAGTTGTTGTTGTCATATACTAAATAGTATAAGTGATATTTTGATTTTTATTATTATAAACTTTGCTTTTTTGTTGTTAATATTCATACCCATACTAGGTTCGAAATCTCCTAAATATTTTTAGTTACTTATCAATACCATAAGTGACTCTTTCAATAAGAACAATATCATCAACACAAAGCAAGAGGTAGGTGATTATAAAAATGAGAGTAAGCCCAAGACAACCTACTTCTTCCAAATAACCCTTTAACTTGTTAACGTATATGCTAAAAGATTAGAAATTACATTCTTATACAACTTTATAGCAATTGTTAACTTGAAATGAATTTTTAGCTCTTCTAATATATTTCAAAGATTATTCTTTTGAATTGTGTCAAAAACTTTCCCAAAATCAATAAAATAATATAGGAAATTGGTTTTATTATTATAGTACATATTTACAATAATTTTAAACATAAAAAACGATATATAGTTCAAAATAATACAGAGTTCAATGATAGTTCATAAATCCTACATGGTTTTTAGTTCTCTTTCTATGATTTTCTAGATTTTATTTTACAAAATAATTCCATACAACTTGGTTAAATGGATATACAACTTGGTTAAATGAGTATAATCACAATGACATTATAATTAGATAGATTTTTTCTATTACTACTTTTAAAAATAAGAACAATGAGACTTTCAAATTGGAAAACTCCTATTTAGATATTGAAATATGGTAATTAAAGAGTTTGTGAAGGTAAGAAATGAGAATAAGCTCTCCCACTTATAAAATTTATTCTTATAACCTTTAATCTTTTTATTTTTCACTTTCATTGTTTTTATTGTTAACATTTTACAAGCCAATTAACTCTAAATTTTATGTAATTTGTTGAAAAAATATTACATGGTTTAAATACCATCCTTAATATTAGAGAATTTATAATTATTTTTAAATATGAATTTTAATAAAAAATGGAGTTGTTTAAGGAGGCAGAGGAATTGCTCGTAGGTCAAAAGTGGTCAGAAACGGGGAATTTTTTTTTCAGAAATCTTGCAGTAGCATTGTTTGAATCATGTTTTTGATGGTGGAAATGGATTCAGCACCATCAAAAACAAAAACCTCTAGGACACCTAAAATTATTGAAATTTGATAGCTATAACTTGGATTTACAAAATCCTTGCCGAATTTTCTTAAAATCTTACCATAATTTCAATTATTTTCAGGTAAAAAAGCAGACTAGTTAGAATACTGCAAAAAAATATCCTAATTTGTATTTGTTTTTCTTAATCAAAATTTGTTTCCAAAATTTCTTTATAATTTTACGTTCACAAAAGGAAAACTAAAAGAAATATTTCAATATAGCTCTTATTTTATAAAAAATAATAATGAATACTTCTTCCATATAAACTGTAGCTCTTAAATTTATAAAAGATAATAGAGAAAAATCCCACTTGAATTCCAAAATGTCCAATATGATTAAATCAAATTAAATTCCATTATATTAAACCGTTAAAAATGGGTTACGACCAAAATAGAAACCAGAAACAATGATTTCAAAATGATAATTCGTTACTCGGGAGGAAAAGCGTATGATTAAATCAAATTAAATTCCATTATATTAAACCGTTAAAAATGGGTTACAACCAGAATAGAAACCAGAAACAGTGATTTCAAAATGATAATTCGTTACTCGGCAGGAAAAGCATGAAAAAATATACAAAGTGAGTTATTTGCCCTGATCAGACCATCAAGAATGTGGATGATGAAAAAAATGCATTCCATTCCCTTTCATAGTGATTTACGATGTGTGGAAGAAGCCTCCATAATCTCTTCAAAGGCCTCCGTGAAGCAGTTACGCAATATGTTGACATCGATAAGATCCTTTGGAGCTATCACTTGGATCGTGATGGTGTCCACATACGTCAAAATAGACACAAAGAGACTCTGCATGAACAAATTCCTTGTCATGTATCAATAAATAACTTTCTAAAGAGTTGGGTTTCAAACAGTTTCTATTGCTCTGATTTCAGAGCAAAATAAATAGAAAATAGTGAGAGCAGTTTGAGCAGTGTGTTTACTCACTATAGGTGCGCCAGTCACAAAGAAATAATAGCTTTTTAATGGATTTCCATCAATTGCCACCTTCTCCATTGGGCCAATCATATTTGAGATAATCATCGATGTATTCAGAACGGTGTTACAATAAGATTTTGTAATTGTCTGCATCAAATGTATCATTAGTGAGGATTGAGAATGGATGAAAAATTTTTATCAGACTGAGTTTTTGGTAACACTGGAAGTGAACACACATTTGGTCCCTTCCATCTTGCTAGGCATCTCAGAATTGCTGCATTACAGAAGGCTGTTAGAGAATTTTATGTCTATCTATGATACGTTTTGCCTTTTTCACAAACCCCAGGGAATACCCTACTTTTCCGATGATAGGTACAGGCACATGCAATAAAGCAAAGTGATTCCCCCCAAGGCACTTGAGATTTTGGTTTCAGCATCTCTTCTAGGCTTTGCACAAATATATATTTTGTTATCAGACTTCTCCAAGAATCTCCTCCAAACAAAAACTCGTACAGAATGACTAAATGAATTTAAAAAGCTCCGGTTAACTGCTGAGTACACAACCTGTATTCCAGCCAATACTCTCGTGTTCAACAAGCATAGTGCTGTGACTCTCGAATTATTCAATTGTTTAATAACAGAAGACTTTAGAGGCTCAAATGTCATTTCATAAGCATGTCGTAAGCCTTTTTCTCCAGCTTCATCTAAAGACAAAAATGAAAAAATGAATACTGTAAAAAGAAACATAATAATAATATTTATTAATAGTGGTTAAGGGATTATTCTACCAATTTATTTGGCTATTCACTAATATTATTAATTTAGTATTTATTACCAAAGTAATAATATAAAAAAATAGTTTTTAATATTATTAAAAAAAATTATAGTTTATATTGTTGTTTTTACACACTACAATGTCATGTTATGTGGATAACTTCTTCACATCTTTTTACTGTTGTTATAATTTCTAGATGTAGTTGCAATATTTATGTGATAATTTTTAGAGATTTGTGAAGTGATATTTTATTGGTTAGTTTCATATCCATTATCTCAATAATTAAATAAGTTGAAGTAAAAATGTAAACACCACTACAGAGCTAGATACCCCAATTCTTTATGATTTAGCAAGATTCGAGACCCCAACGAGTATGGGGGAGCCTAACTCTCTACACTAATCTAAGAAAGGTCCCAAGATCTAATAACACCAATTCTTTATGATTTAGCAAGATCTAAGACCCCAAGGAGTATGTGGGAGCCTACTCCTTGAGCCGAGAGATATCCCAATTCTTTATGATTTAGCAAGATCCAAGACCCCAATGAGTATGGGGGAGCCTAACTCTCTAGACTAATCTAAGGGAGGTCTCAGGATTCATCTAATAACACCACTAGCCGAGCTAGATACCTCAATTCCTTATGATTTAAAAAAATGGAAATTGGCGAATCTTTTTTTGGAAAAACCATGGAAAATTAGCCCACCTGCGAATATTAGCCCCTAAAATTTTCCATGGATCTAATACCACCACTAGCCGAGCTAGATACCTCAATTCCTTATGATTTAGTAAGATTCGAGACCCCAAGGAGTATGGGGGAGCCTACTCCTTTAGCCGAGATCATAGCAGGACACTATACTCAATGGGATTGGAACCTCGGTCTCGTGGGTTTCACCCAACAAAACTTGCCGTTAAACCACATATCACTGTATAAAACTTATACTTATACAAATTCTTACCCCTTGATGATGTAGGAGCATCTAGGGGTACCTTCAAAAAGAAAATTTCCAAATGTCCTACACAAAAGTCTAGAACTTATAAAACTTGGAAAAATCTCTAGCATTTCTATATTATATAAAATCTCTAGAAAATCGTAGTACTTAAAATAGGATTAGCTGTGATAATATGGAAGGTGTCATAAAAAAATATAGTTTTGTGGATTTTTCCTTTATACAAGTCTCTCTAGCGTTTCTATATTATATAAAATCTCTAGAAAAGTGTAGTACTTCAAATAGGATTAGCTTTGATAATATGGAAGGTGTCATAAAAAATATAATTTTGTGGATTTTTCCTTTATACAAGTCCAGTAGATCCTAATTTAGTGGATAACCCACAAGGTTCATTGAATGTAATAGTTGTATATGTTAATCATGACATTTATAGTGATAGAGTGTGTTTGAGTGTGTGAGTGTGGGAGAGGTGTGGAGTATGAGTAAATGGACAAATGAATGTATAATCAGGCCAAACATGTACATATGAATTTGGTTTTCATAATGGATTTTTTACATGCTTGTGGATTGTGTAGTATCTCTACATATATGTTAATTAATTTCTTTATATGTTTGTAATAGTTAACTCGATGAGTAATCAGATTTCTATAGAGTTCTTAGTATCCTTAAGATTGCAGGTTCATGGAAGTAGACACTGCAGGAAGAGGTAAATTTTTCTGCATCAAGTGGTATCAGAGCACAGAAGATTCTTGTATGTGGTTTGGAGGAGATAGCAGAAGAATTTTGTGCAACAATATGGATAAAAAAATAGAACGAGATTAAGACAGTGGCAAGTAAATTGATTTTGGGTTTTTATTTATTTATTTATGGATATTGATGACAGATAGCACAACTGTGATGGAGGAAGAAGAGTGACTTCAGAAAAAAAACTTCAAGAGCAAGAAGTGATTGAAAGAGAAGGTTGTAAGGAGAGAACCAGAGAAAATACCAAAAGGTCAAAATAGTGAAGAAAGCTTGATGAGGTATTGAGTAGCAAGAATAGGAGACTTGCTACAAAGGAGAGGCTTGGTTGCACTTCACTAATGAGCATGGTGAAGTTCAAAAAGTTAGAGAAAAGGATGACCATAGAGGGTCATTACAAAGGTTCAAGTGAAATCCACACAATAAGGAAAGAAGATGTCAAGGAAAATGACATAAAGAGAAAGTTTAGTGACGAGGAGATTGATAGGGAACTCGTTGAGATTATAGTACAACTAAATGTACTTATGGAACAACTACATAAGCAAGAGGAAGACCAGAAATGCAGATGAATTTTTAAGAACAAATTTAAATAGATAGTTAAAGAACTGTTTGCAAGAAATTTGTGGAAAAAGATGAGGAATATGATAAGAACATGGTTGAAAGAAGAAGAACTCAAGGAATTTGATTACGAGACAGAAAAAGTGCACTATTGTGACCCAAAGAAAGGGCCATTGCTTGAAGCGAATGAGAACGAAGCAGTGGATGGGATCCAGGATTCTCATACTTTTAAAACTAGTGAATTTTTTGTAGATGCAGGTATGGAATATGGTGGGAAATTATCTAAAACTGTCACAAAATTAGAGGAAGAGAAGAATGCAAATTCTCTTACAAGTAATGAAGGTAAAAAAGGACAAAAACTCTTACTTTGTTCTAAGTCAATATGAAGAGAAACACTTAAATGCAATTCTTGTGAAAGGAAGTAAAAGGGGGAATTTTGAACATGAAGTCGTGATTATGGAGATAGAATCTATGTTATTTACTAAAGATGAAATTCAACCTTGCGTACAACATTCAAAACAATTTCTTTAGAGATTTTGAGGAAGAGATGACATTTTTGGAACACTGATTGGTAAGAGATGAAGGTTGCATAGAGGTGGAAAAGTCAGTTGGTTTGGGGAAAAATATTAGTATTTCATATAGTGGTATCATGCATCAAAATAAGATGCAACCAATAAAAGTTGACAACAAGCTTCAGTCAAGAAACAAATTCGAAAAACAAATTAATGAGTTGTGGAAACTTATGAAGCAACATTCCAAGAGAGTGTAAGAAAAGGAGAAGAAAAAATTCAATCAAAGAAACTAAGAGAAATTATGTTAGCGAATTAAATAGACACCAACAAAATAAAGTATGGGACAAAGAAAGAATGAGTAAAGAAAATTTTTTCCTCAGAAATGATCAGTTACAATTTAAAGTTTGGGATCCTGGAAGAGTTGTTCATTGTTACAATTTAAAGTTTGGTATCGTGGAGGAGTTGTTTATTGTTACAGAAACGTGAATAATTTTCTACCTTGGGTGTGGAGGAGTTGTTCATTGTTACAGAAACGTGAATAATTTTCTACCTTGGGTGTATGATGCAGGAGCATCTAGGGGTACCTTGAAAAATGAGTTGTTCATTGTTACATAAACGTGAATAATTTTCTACCTTGGGTGTATGATGCAGGAGCATCTAGGGGTACCTTCAAAAAGGAAATTTCCAAATGTCCTGCACAAAAGTCTAGAACTTATAAAAGCTAGAAAAATCTTTAGCATTTCTAAATTATCTAAAATCTCTAGAAAAGCGTTGTATTTAGGATAGGATTAATTTTGAGAATATGGAAAATGTCATAAAAAAAATCTAATTTTGTGGATGTTTCCTTTATTACAAGTCTAGTAGAGCGTACTTTAGTGGATCTAAGCCCACAAGATTGATAGAATGTAATATTTGTATATGCTAGTCATAGAATGTATAGTGATAGAGTGTGTTTGAGTGTGTGAGTATGGGAGAGGTGTGGAGTATGAGTAATTGGCCAAATGAATGTAAAATCAGGCCAAATATGTACATATGAATTTGGTTTTCAGAATGAAATTTTACATGCTTGTGGATTGTGTTGTAATATCTCTACATATATGTTAATGAATTTCTTTATATGTTTGTAATAATTAATTGGATGAGTAAGCATATTTCTATAGAGTTCTTGGTATCCTTAATATTGCAGGTTCGTGGAAGTAGACATTGCACGAAGAAGTAAATTGTCCTACATCACTTAATAAGCTACTAATTTTTCCAAATCATATCTAAAATATATTTTGTGACTTAATTAATAATTAAAAGAGAAAATTATATGACGATCAATAAAAAAAACCTACCACATCCAAAATCTTGAACCTTCATCCAATCAAAACCATACCAGAATTTCCATTCAAGATTTGACGCAATCAAAGCCATACCAGAATTTTTATTGTTTTCCATTAAAAAAAATTAATGCAATTTTAACTACTTGTTACCAAGAAATTTCATTAATTCAAGTTTAATTACTTGTTACCATTATATTTTATATAGACTAATTCAATTAGTTGTTACCAATAATTTAGCATATATATTATTTCAACATGAAAAGAGACCCATTCAAATATACTGTAACTAACACAATATTATAATTCGATGCTCTTGTTGATCCATCGAAGGGGAGCATACCTAATTTACCCAAAATTTTACAGGAAAAAAATTTGAGAAAATTTTAAAAAATTATGAAAAATACTACCAGCTGACAGATGAATCTGCAAGTAACGTTGCATCCCGTAGAAGATTATTCCTGTTGCAGCATCATTCACTATCTGTAAACCATATAACAAGGTTGTAATTATACATGTCAATCAGGGAATATGAATTGATGCTTTAAGTATATGACAATCACATACCCCTCCTATGGAATTCTTGATATGTTTAATGTCTTCCAAGTTCAAAGAAGTAGAAGAAAAATCAACGAGCATGTACTGGACTCTAGGAAGTCCACGGATAGGGATTTGGCTATTGCCAATCCATAGAGTCATTCTCAGCAAAGAGATTATTACATCAACAATCGTGAACCATAGTGCAATCATGAGATACCATAGTCTCTGAAAAAAATGGTTGTAATGGACTACTTTGAGATGGTAGTATAACTACGCTTATAAACAGTAGGAAAAGTGGGTGGCAGATTTGTATTTTCAACTCTCTTAGCCAAAGAAAAAAATGTGGACATGAAAGGAATGCCATCTTCGAGAGAATGATGGAGCTTGATAAGTGATCCAAGTGGATATTGTGGCCACCCGCCTATTCCACTTGGGGCTGCACCATTGTCTCTTTCAGATTTTTTTCACAACTTACTATTTAGCAGTTTTTCGGGTCTTGATCTTCCAGAGCCATTTTGAAGCTCCAAACGGAGATAGTATGCCGAAGTTACATCCCTGGGAAGTTGAAACACCAATTTACCCAAACGAGGCCCATAGTTTTGGCACTTCATCTCCTAGGGTTAGGTTTTTGGACGTTTAGAATTCTCCATTGTTTCTACATAATAAATAGGCCCTCAAGCCTCATTGTAATATAGTTCATAGGTATGTAGTCGCCACATCTCTTCTCAGAGATTCGCTACCAACACCCTAGCTATTTTATTTCCATCATGTTTGTAAGCATATTTTTGTGATTTTATATTAATTAAATGAAGCCTTATTTCCACTGTATTTCTATGTTTATGGTTATTTCTGTATTCCGTTGCATTCCTGCATAAATCTGGATCAGTGGTATCAGAGCAGTCTACTTTTTCTCGATCCTTCTTTGCATGTCCCTAATGAGGCTAGGGTATAAGGAGTTAGGGCTCGATTTGGTGGAACCTTTGCAAGATCAGCCTCGCAAACCCCAACGGATGCCCATGGGGGACGAAAAGAAAGATGAGGGAGCAAAAGATCCTATCAAAATATTGTTAGAGGAGGCCCTCGAAAAAAAAGAAACGCGATGATGGATAACTTTTCCCAGATCCTTCAACACTACCACCGGCAGCGCATCTGCATCCAGCAGCCACTCTGGAGGCACGAATCCCTTTAAGGTACAAGTAAACTTTGACATTCCCATATTTGAGGGTCAAATAGATGCAGATGCCATAGATAGATGGTTGAATCTATTAGAAGGATATTTCTCAGTTCATGATTTTTCCAACCGGGAGAAGATTATTTTTGCACTCCTCAAAACTACCCCCCATGTCAACGACTGGTGGGAAACCTACTATGAGAAAATAGACGAGACAGAACCCTCTCTGTTCTCAGCTGTACCCACTTGGAATTCATTCCGAGATGCCATCAAGGAACAATAATATCCCGTGAGGAGCTATGAGGACAAGTACATATGATGGACCACATTGCGACAACAAAGGGATCAAGATCTACATGAGCTAACGAATCTATTCCATACCCTGTGCACAAAGTTTGCTATCAAATATTTAGAGAAAAATTTGGTGCTAATGTATCGCGGTTGTCTGCACAGATACATTTAGGAGGAAATGGAGTTCCTCGACATCTCCTTGCTTGGTACGGCATACCGGTATGCTGCCAAGATTGAGCAGAAATTCAAACAGAAGAAGTGAGACTTTGGATCTGCGAATCAAAACCAAGGGAAAGGTGCCCCCAAACCGCAGAACAAAGGACAAAGCCAAGGCATGGCGGCCCAAGACAACATGCTAAAGACACAAGCAAAGAAAAACATCGTGAAGCCAAAGAAGGACACAGGAAAGTGGTGTGAGTTCCATAAGAGCTCCACTCACAACACAAGTGAGTGTCGGGCCAAGCAGTCGCTGGTGGCCGAGATGAGGGCTTTTGAATTAGATGCATGCTCAGACTCTAAATTAGAACTTGAAAAGGTGAATGACAAAGGGAAATAGATTATTGATGCGGAGCCCAATGCCATTTTTCCCACTACAAAGATCCAGAAGGAGGAACCAGAAGATCTGGAGGAGGCAAAGCGTCTTTTCCACTCCCAGATGTGGGTAAAGGGTTCCCCGCTACGGTTCATTGTCGACAATGGGAGCCAAAAGAACCTCATTTTAGCAGATGTCATGAAGAAGTTGGGCTTGCCGACCATAGCGCACCCACAACCATACACCATCGGGTGCCTTCCCTATAGCATCAAGCCCTTCACGAATGAGGTATTGTGTGACATTGCTCCTATTGATGTTTCTGATGTATTATTAGGCCAACCATACTTGTGGAAACAACATGCTATGTATGAGTCCCAACCTCGCACTGTTATTGTTACTTTGGGAAATAAATTGTACAGGATACCAGAGGTACCACTAAATCCCACTATCTTTTTGCTTACTGCAAAATAATGCAGTAAGCTCATTTCCCAAACCAGGAAATTTGTTTTCCTAATGATCCGCCCCTAGGGAAAGAAGAATACTATGGCCATGACCTTCACAAATGGCTCCTCTGCACGACAACAAAAAATGGACAAGGTTGTGGAGGAGTACGGGGACATCTTCACCTCACCCACAGGGGTGTCTCTACACTGTTAGGTCAAGCACCCCATTGACCTGACCCCAGGTACACCGCTAACCAATGGACCGATATATAGGCATTTGTTATGGAGAACGATGAATTCAAGAGGCGGATTCAGGAGCTACTACAGAAAGGTCACATCTGGCCAAGTTCATCACCCTGTGGGAGTTCGATCGTGTTGGTACAGAAGAAGGATGGGACTTGGAGACTCTGTATTGATTATCGGGCATTGAACAAGATCACTGTATGGAATAGGTACCCGATCCCATGGATTGATGACCTTCTGGACCAACTCAAAGGGGCAAAATATTTCAGCAAGATCGACTTGAAGTCTGGGTATCACCAGGTACCAATCGAACCCTTTGATGTGTGGAAGACTGCCTTCAAATCCAAGGAGGGCATTTTCGAATGGCTCGTCATGCCTTTAGGATTGAAAAATGCTCCCGCAACCTTCATGAGGTTGATGGATGGCATCTTGCGTCCATTCACCAACTCATTTGTAGTGGTATACTTGGATGACATTCTTATCTTCAGCCAGACTTGGGAAGAGCACCTCCACCACATCCGAGAAGTCCTCCAAACACTGCGGTAACACAAGTTGTGTGAAAATTTGGAGAATTGCACTTTTGGCATGACCCAGGTTCAATATCTGGGATACATTTTGATGAAAGCGAGGTGGATGTGGATCTAGCCAAGATCCAAGTCATTCGGGATTGGCCAGCCCCAACCACCCTAATAGAGCTTTGCAGCTTTCTGGGTCTTGCTAATTTCTACCACAGGTTTGTGTTGGGATTCTCTCATATCACTTGGCCCTTGAGTCAAGTCACCAAGGGAGGAGCGAAAGAAAAATTCTATTGGTCAGAATCTCAACAGAAGGCATTCGTAGAATTGAAACATCGCCTCTGTTCTGCCCCAATGCTCACATTACCAGACTTGCAACAACCATTTGAGATCGATACAGATGCCTCTAACTATGCTATTGGGGTATTTCTTACTCAAAAGGGGCATCCAGTGGCATATCACAGTGAGACATTGTCCGACACAGTTCGAAAGTATCCCACTTATGACAAAGAAATGTATTCCATTGTGCAAGCTTGTCGACAATGGAAGCATTACATTTTGGGGAAGGAGACAATCATCCACACAGACCACCGACCCTTGCAGTTCATACAGACAGAAGGGAAGTTGCAAAAAGTTCGCCATCAGAAGTGGTCCACATATCTGCAACAATTTCATTTGAACATCAAGTACAAGAAGGGTAGCACAAATAATGTTGCAGATTGCCTCAGCCGACCACCGATCGTGGCCATAACCACCTTTCTCAACTCTTGTGGGCATAAGACTTCTAATTGGTCGCTTCTCCACAAGAGTGATCTAGAATTCAGCCACACATACAAGGCACTCTTAGGGGGTATGCAAGTTCCAAATTTTCACCTCCAAGATGCACTATTATGTCACCTGGGACATCTTTGTGTTCCTTCAAGCGAGCGTGCCAAGATGATATGGGAAGCACACTACAGTCAAGTCGTTGGGCATTTTGGGGTCGAGAAAATAGTGGCAGTACTGCAAAAATATTTCTATTGGCCGAACCTTCGACAGGATGTCAAGAAGTACATCAGATCCTGCACTACGTGCGCCATTGCTAGACCGACCATCAAGAATCAAGGGCTCTATACTCCGCTACCTACCCCTAGACGACCTTGGGAATACATCTCCATGGATTACATGTTAGACCTTCCTTCTACTAAGCATGGAAATGACTGTGTTTTCGTGGTCGTCGACAGATTCTCAAAGATGGCCATTATGGGGGCCTGCAAGAAGAATATCACAGCAAAAGCCACTGCTAAACTCTTCGTTGAACGAGTATGGGTGTACTTTGGGATCCCACAATCTACCATATCAGATCGCGACAGCAGGTTCCTCAACACATTTTGGTCTAGCCTCTGGTCAATGTTGGACACCAAGCTCACCAAGTCCACAGCTTTCCATCCCCAAACTGATGGCCAGACAGAGGTCGTCAATAGGATGATTGTACACATTCTACGCATGTACAATTCAAAGCATCCATGCACATGGGATGAGAGCCTTCCCTATGTACAACACAGTTATAACCGGGCTCTCCACAACTCAACTGGCCACAGCCCCTTTCAGGTGGGCTTGGGATTCCAGCCACTATGTCCCATTGACGTATCCATGCCATTTGCAACTACTCAGGCCGATTCGGCTCATGTCCAGTCTGAAGCTGACAAAGCAAACAACTTCATCAAGTGCATTCAACACATTTGCCAACAGGTTCATGACATATTGGACAAAGCCAATGCTAAGTACAATAAATGACATGATCAACATCGGGTGCCAGACAACTTCCAGGTGGGCGAAAAAGTGTGGCTACATCTGCAAAAGGAGTGCCTCACTGGACCCCACGGCAATATTCGCCCGCTCCGATATGGGCCA
Source organism: Pinus albicaulis (assembly GCA_034641835.2). NCBI lineage: Eukaryota > Viridiplantae > Streptophyta > Pinopsida > Pinales > Pinaceae > Pinus > Pinus albicaulis. The sequence continues at coordinate 401,839,389 of CM076583.1, read as the reverse complement.
TACACCATCACCAAGGTTGTAGGGAGAAATGCCTTCGAGCTTAGTATTCCACCATTCCTTGTTCTGCACCCAGTATTCAATGTAGACTGCCTTCATCCCTACTTCCCACCTCTATTGGACACCTCTGAAATTGCAGAAGAACTCACACCAAAAGAGTTAAACCTAGATTGCATGGAGCAGGCCACCACAGACTGTATCATGGACATTGAAATCAAGAACACTCACTAACAAAAGATCCAACTGTATTGGGTTGTCAAAGCTGGCCAACTCCTGCACCAAGGCAAGTGGTTCACCAGGGACCAAGTTCAACATAAGTTTCCTCATCTCATGGAGGAACTCAACGCAATGGGGAACATTTCTTCCTAAAGGGGGAGGAATGATCCAGGTGGATATTGGTGGCCACCCGCCTATTCCACTTGGGGCCGCACCATTGTCTCTTTCAGTTTTTTTTCACAACTTACTATTTTTAGCAGTTTTTCGGGTCCTGAACTTCCATAGCTATTTTGAAGCCCCAAACGGAGATAGCATTATGAAGTTACGTCCCTGGGGAGTTGAAACACCAATTTACCCAAATAGGACCCATAGTTTTGGCACTTCATCTCCTAGGGTTAGGTTTTTGGACGTTTAGAATTCTCCATTGTTTCTCCATAATAAATAGGCCCTTGAGCCTCATTGTAATACAATTTAGAGGTCTATAGTTGCCACATCCCTTCTCAGAGATTCGCTACCAGCACCCTAGCTATTTTATTTTCATCATGTTTGTAAGCATATTTTTGTGATTTGATATTAATGAAATGAAGCCTTATTTCCACTATATTTCTATGTTTATGGTTATTTCTGTATTCTGTTGCGTTCCTGCATAAATCTAGATCAATAAGCATGGTGGCTTCTACTTTGCTGGTTTTATAATTCATGAAGTGGAATTCCCAGAGAGGATTGGAATGATCGAGAGGGCCATTTTGGAGATATAGTCATCCACGCAAGGATTGTATGATTCCTACTTCGGAGAAAAATCTGCGATAAAAATGTGGTCATCGATATTCACAGTTGTTTTTTTCCATCACAAGACTCCACAGTCATCCTCCTTTTGGAAAACATTTATACAACAGAGAACTCCAAGATATGAGAAACACAAATAGAGAAAAGTGTTGGATAGGTAGAGAATATAAACACCAATAACACAAGCATTTCACACAACAAACACAAATGAGTTGTGGCTCTCTATTAATCTTCAATCACTCTCAATCACAATGAATATAATGAACCTGGTGAAGGGTATTTAACCTAAATCAATTGACATGCACACACTCATCTATCACATAGATGAACTTGATCAACTCTCACTTAACTTACTCTCTAACTCACTTACCAAATTCAACTATCACTTAACTCGTTTATCTCAACGCTTACTTAACTCATTGTCTAACAATGCATGCGGAAGGTAATTACTTATTTTAACACTCCCCCTTAATTATGACCACTAAAGTAAAACATAACTCATGAAAACTCATGTATAACAATGCATGTGGGAGGTAATTACTTATTTTAACACTCCCCCTTAATTACGACTACTAAGCTAAACATAACTCATGACAACTCAAACATGTCTACTAGTCTTTATCTCAGGTAGGCTTACAACACCCAAGTTTCTTTTTTTAAACTCAAAAAAATCTACTACTAATGGCTTTGTAAATATATCAGCCAATTGATCACTAGATTTACAAGGATTCAAGTGAACTTCTCCATTTCTCATAAGCTCTCTAATAAAGTGATATCTAGTATCAATATGTTTGCTCTTTTGATGAAACATACTATTCTTGAATAGTGCAATCGCTGATGTGTTGTCACAGTATATCATTGTTGATCCATGTTGCTTCTGCATGAGTCCATCCAATACTCTTCTTAACCATAATGCTTGACATTATGCTGAAGTTGCTGCTACATATTCTGCTTTTGCTGATGATAGTGTCACAATGGGTTGCTTCTTAGATGCACATGCTATCACACCTGAACAAAGATGGAACACATTACTGGATGAGCTCTTCTGATCATCCAAACTGCCTACAAAATCATTATCTGTGTATCCAATCAAATATTTATTTTCTGTACTTGCATACATTATGCCATAACCTCTAGTTCCTTCTATGTATCTCAGAATTATTTTTCCAACACTCCAATGTGTGTCTTTTGGAGTCTCCATAAATCTGGAAATCAAACTCACTCCTTGCCTAATATATGGTCTTGTAGTGTGAGATACATGAGGCTGCCAACCAATATTTTGAATAGAGTTGGGTTGACATCTGATCCTTCATCATCCTTACTTAACTTTGTACCTGTTGCAACTAGTGTAGGTACATGTTTGCAATTATCCATCTTGAATCTTTTCAGCAAATCTCTGGCATATTTATTTTGACAAATAAAAATTCCTTTTTCAGATTTCCTAACTTCAATGCCAAGAAAATATTTCATGAGACCAAGATCTTTCATCTCAAATTATTTCATCATGGCTGCTTTAAATTCATCTAGCTCAAGATCACTTGTAAAAATCATATCATAAACATATAGGCAAAAAATCAAAATCTTTCCATGCTCATTTACCTTTATGTATAAGGTAGGCTCAATTATGCTTCTGCAAAATCCATTCTTAATCATGTAACTGTCAATTCTACTATACCATTCTCTAGGTGCTTGCTTCAGTCCATAGAGCGATTTCTTCAATCTGTAAACTTTATCTTCTTTTCCTTCAACTTCATAACCTGGAGGCTGCTGCACATAAATTTATTCTTCTAAAATTCCATTCAAGAAGGTTGATTTGACATCCATCTGATATACTTTCCACTTTTTCTAAGTTTATGTCACTAGAATTGCTCTTATAGTATCCAATCTGGCTACTAAAGGAAATGTTTCCCCAAAGTCTTTTCCTAGTTGCTGCGAGAATCCTTTTGCTACAAGTCTTTCTTTAAATCTGTCAATCTCACCTTTCTCATTCACCTTTGTCTTATATACCCACTTCACACAAATGAGGTTTTTATCATTTGGTAAATTAACCAAATCCCATGTATCATTAGTTTCAATACATTCCATCTCTTCATCCATGGCTTGCACCTAATTTTCATCTCTGATTGCTTCTTCAAACGAATAAGGTTGGAATGCCAACAATGAAAAATTTGAAATAACTTCCAAATCATCATAAATATCTATCAGAATTCTCATATTTTTCTTACCATCGCTTGATTCATTACCTGATTGGATGCTTGGAGAATTATGGTCTCTTGATCTGCTTGAAGATCCATGCTACTCTAAAAATCTTGGAGTCCTTTCTGGTGTGACTCTATTTGGTGTCTTCTCTATTGATTCTTGTTGCTCATTTTCTGCTACATCATCCTCTTCCATCAATGGCGCTTATGCATCGGTTGGTGTGTCTACAGTCCCATTCCATGACTCTTGTTCTTTGAACACAACATCTTGACTAATGATTGTCTTCTTGGTGACAGGGTTATACAATTTATAAGCTTTTGAATGCTCATTATAAGCAGTAGATATGCATTTTTCACTTTGATCATCTAATTTTCCTCTTATTTTCTTAGGCACATATGCATAGGCTACACATCCAAAAACTATGAAATGAGATACACTGCATGACATACTCGACCATGCTTCTTCTGGTACTTTGTTCATCACACTCTTCATAGGAGATATGTTTATCACATAAACAACACATGCAACGGCTTCTACCCAATACTCATTAGACAAGTTTCTTGCTTTCAACATTCTCCTTGTCATGTTCATGATTATTCTTTTTTTTCTCTCTGCTACACCATTCTGTTGCGGTGTGTATCGGGTTGTAAACTATCTTCTGATTTCATGTTGTTTTCAGTACTCATGGAATGCTTTCGAATCATATTCTCCACCACAATTTGATCTCAATACCTTGATCTGTCGATCACTTTGGTTCTCCACTAAGGCTTTGAACTCTTTGAAATTTTTAAAGGTTTCAGACTTCTGCTTCAAGAAGTAAACCCAAGTCTTTCTGCTATAGTCATCAATAAAAGTGAGGAAGTAACAACTTCCAACAATCGACTATGTCCTCATAGGTCCACACAAGTCTCTATGCACCAACTCAAGGGGTTTCTTTTCTTTGTATGAAACTCCTTTCAGAAAAATTTCATGGTGTTGCTTTGCCAAGATGCAACACTCACAAGTGCTATCAAGTTCTTTGATGGGAGGTAAACCTCTAACCATTTGTTCTGTTGCAACAATCTTAAATCGGAAAAATGAAAGTATCCAAACCGAAAGTGCCATAACCAGTAATCATTAGAACATGCAGTTGTAAAAGAACTAACCTGATTATTGTAGTTCATAACTAGAGGAAATATTATGTTCCTCGTCATATGCACCTTTGCACTCAGCTACTTTCTTGGGGATTTGTCATAAATAACACACTGTTCCCCATGAAAGATAACTTTGTATCCTTTTTGCGTCAATTGACCAACACTTATCAAATTGTGTTTGAGTCCAGGGAAATAATATACCTCTAATATGGTCTTTGTGTCCCCCTTATTGGTCACAATGTTGACCACTCCTTTTCCATCTCCATCCACAATCTTGTCAGTCCTCAACTTTACCTCTGTCTTCATAGATTCATCCAAATTTGCAACCAAATTATTATTGTCTGTCATGTGGTTACGACAACCACTCTCTAATAGCCAGACCTTATCAGATGGTTCATGCATGGTGTTGCATGCAAGGAACATGGGGTTAGTATTCTCTGTACTAACATTAGCTCTCTGATTTCCTTGATCAGTTATCTTCTTCCTGCAATCACGAGCATAATGAACAAATTTAGTGCAATAATAACATTTCATTTTTTATTTTTAAAACCTTTAATTGTAGTGAAAGATTTTGCTGCTTCTACTTCCACTTTGATGCTCATGTTCTTCTTGGCCATCTCTCTAACCACCATAGCTTCCGTATCGTCCTCTGCCTCTTGATCAACCTCTGCCTTGACCTCTTGAAATATAAAATTTACTTTTGAAAGCAGTTTCTAAAGTGGAATCCTAATTTTTGTCTATCCTTGCCTCATGGGATAGAAGTGATCCCAACAACTCATCAACTGTCAATTTTTTCCAAATCCTTGGCTTCTTCTATGGCTGCTACCACAACATCAAACTTGGTAGACAAAGATCTAAGAACCTTCTCAATCATTGTTCGATATTTAATACCTTCACCATAGATTTTTAACTGATTGACGACAGACATGACCCTATTCATGAAGGAATCAATTTCCTATGTCTCCTTCATCTATAGACTCTCAAAATCTCTCCTAGTATTCTACAATTTAACAATATTTACTTTGGCCATACGTTGATAGCTTGTTGCCAAAGTTTCCCATGCTTCCTTTGCTATAGAAGTTATCATTATCTTCTCGAACACTGATCGGTCCACTCCCTGCTGGATAAGAAACAATGCTTGTGCATTCTTCCTTTTGTCTTTCTTCCATTGTTCCCTGTCTACATTACTGAGGACTCATTCTTATGCATTGTTCTGAGGTTCTGCAAACCCAAACTTGACATGATCCCAAACATCATGCACTTTTAACATGGTCTCCATTTTAATAGCCCGGACATCATAATCTTTCCCAATGAAAGAAGGAAGTTGTGGTTGAAAACTTGATGTGGCCATCTTACTTTAAAAAAAAATCTCCTTTGATAAAAACCCTAAATTTCTCTTCTTTTTTTAGAGGGCTTTGCAAAGCTCCTTCAAAAAACAAATATCTTTTAATAAAGCTCGAAAATTTATTTTTATATAATAAATTATTAAAAAAAAAGTATATATATACAATTTATCTTATAATAAAATCTTTGAATAAAGAATTATTATAATATATCCTTTCATACCCTTTGTTTAAAAAAAAAAGCTTCACTTAACTAAAAAAAAGCTCACCATGTGACTTTTGAAAGAATCTTCACTTAAGTCAAAGATCGTACCACGTGAAAAAATATGAAGCCTCTTCGAAAATAATTGATACAAATATGGTGGGTCACCCTTAAATATCAAACTGTTTGAATTTTTTTTAAACACGGTGTCGGGTGTGTTCAAAGACTTACCCTGATTGCACAGCCTCTGACGCAAAGAAACCGCAGAATAAACCAGATTTTGATGAAATCGTAAGTTTCATGAAATCTCCACATTTTTTCAAAGGAAAAGTTGCGGACCTCCGCATTTTCTGCACTGAAAACGTGCGGACCTATGTGCTCTTTAATGGTTCAATGATTTTTCAAAAAAAGAATTTAAAAATTTTGTCAGCCTTCTGCTCTTGACCTTCTTCTTTGGCTCTGCTCGCCCACGGAACTTCTGATCCTTCCTCAGCTTTGATACCAATTTTTTGGATAGGCAAAGAATATAAACACAAATAACACAAGCATTTCACACAGGAAACACAAACGAGCTGCAGCTCTCTATTAATATTCAACCACTCTCAATCACAATGAATACAATGAACCCGGTGAAGGGTATTTAACCTAAATCACTTGAAATGCACACACTCATATATCACATAACTGAAGTTGATCAACTCTCACTTAAAACTGACTCTCTAACTCACTTACCAAATTCACCTATCACTCAACTCGTCTATCTCAACGCTTACTTAACTAATTGTCTAACGAATGTGGGAGCTAATTACTTATTTTAACAAAAAGTATCCAAAATATGTTTCAGTAGACATGAACACCAATCCTCAAACCATATCTTTAATGTATATGGTTCTGAAATAAAACTCCAAACTAGAGTGTTGGGCAATACACCCATTTAATAAGATTTTTTTATTTAAGTTATATGCACCCACTTAATAGGATTTTTAATTTGAAATTTAACAAAGGAACTTGAATTTCAATTTGTAAACTTAGAACAAAAAGAGGAAGGAAACGATCACCATGATGCAAGAGAATATTGGGTTCCTTGGCAAGAAGGCATCGACGATGACTTTCTTGACGTGAGAGATATCTGTTATGCATTCTTCCAATTCATTTACAACATTTATACACAAAGACATGGGTGAGATAGAAGGAGAGTGGCTGATGGGATGAACCGGCTCCCCTTGCCCTTGCCATTCGTCACTATCTCCACACAGTCTCTTGAGCAATGTCAACCCCATGGTGTAAATTTAGTAAGCACATCAATATGCAACCATCAGCATTGAGGGATTTCCGATTACCACAGAACAAATCTCGAGATTCGGTCGCTTCCTATTACCACCGACGAGCCTCCAAATCCCTCCTCTGCCTCATCTTCATCGCCCAAATATACCATATGCATACCATACAATGTATGTCATGCTCATTTGAAATCCATGTGCTTCAATTTGAAAACCCACTCAAAAAAATACAAATTAGAGATTTAAATTTATACCCCCACCTAGCTAACATTTTGTTGAACCATTTGAAAACCTGCTCAAAAAAATTCAAATTGGAGGTTTAAATGTATACACCCGCCTACCTAAAGTTTTGTTTGAGCGATGTCAACCACTTCGAATGCCATTGCAAAGACCTTCGTCCACGGCCTGTGAGTTTATTGTAATGGAGTGGCAAGGGAAAACATTGGCTACTTATTGATATGAGGAAGTATTGTCCTCTGGATTTGCTATGGGCTCCATACAACCTCTTTCGGCCCACTTTTAATTATTTAAATGATTGAAACTTCAAGTCTTTCACTAAGATGAACCCATTCTTCGCAGGTTTATAGAGCTCCTAGTTGAAAATAATTATATTATTTTGTAGTAATGGAGAAAAAGTTACACAATTTGTAACGTATCTCCTTAGTTTAGGATTTGTTCCTAGAGTCTAGGGGTTTGGTTGCAACTTCCTGGTTTCTAGTAATATAATTAATGATGTAATCTTTCATTCATGAATGTAGAGTGTATCAGAGAAATCTCTCAGTTCAGAGTGTAGTCTCCAGGTGCAGTACTCACCTGTGAGCTACAACTCCTTCTTTTCAATTTTGTGCATAATTTATCTTGGTATCAGAGCTCAGATTGGGTGAGCCTGATCTTTTATCGCCTTTGTGGCTGGAGTGCCTTTGTGGCCAGTTTTCCTTTGTGGAAGAATCACCTTCATGGCTAAAAGTGCCTTTATGGCCGCGTGTACATGAGAGATGTGTGCTCACAGAGCTTTGTGCTCGACCGAGCAGGTGGAATGCAGTAACACCTGGCTCACGGACTCAAATGATTTTTTAAAATTTTCTAAGCAGAAGGGGGTTGGCGTGCTTTTCGTGCTGACAGTCGCGCCAGGAAGCGCAACTGGCGCATCTGTCAGGGCCATAGTCGCGCCACCGCGCCAAAATACCAGATTGGCACAGAATTGCACGAAAAAAATGCGCCAAGTGATTTGCCTTACATCGATTTAGTCTAGGTGCGGCTTTTTCGCTCAGGAGGGCACCAACTCACCTTCAAGGGGATCCGCAGGAAGCCTCACCTTCGTTGGACGATCTGTGAAGGTGCAGATTAGAGAAGTTGCAGATCTATCCAGGAGAGGCATATCGGATCAGTTTTGATCAGACTGGTTTTGTGGCTTTATTGGAAAACAATGGATTTGCTCATCGGAGCAAGATTGAATTGCAGATTTGTCAGATAGTGCTAGATCTGAATTGAAGATACAATGGGTGGATCAGGAGACCAGCAGATTAGTGGTAGAGTAGTGGCAGATCAGGTGAACAAGATCTGACAGGTATTCGTTTTTTTTTTTCCCTCTCTGAATCAGTTGGGTAGATTCATTTATTTGTATATCGGTTCAGAATGAGTAATACGATGGAATCTTATATCCACGATTTTGGAAAAATCGATGGATCTAACTTCACAAACTGGAAGTTTAATATTCAGACCTTGCTTGAGGGTGCGAATGCATGGTCGATAGTGACAGGTGATGAGCAGAGACCGAATTCGAATACAGGGACATAGGAGCAAGAATGGGATAAATGAGAAAACAAGGCAAAATTTTTGCTAAAGATGTCCATGAAGGACAACATTATCCCTCACATCATAGAATGTAAATTGTCCTCTGAGATCTAGATGACCATCAAGAGTCTGTATCAGACCCAGAATACAAGTCGAATTATGGCACTCAAAAGCAAGTTGTTTTCAATGAAGATGGACGAAAGTGAGACTGTTGCTGCATTTATCGCGCGAATTAAAGATGTAAAAGATGGATTGGGGGACATCGGGGAGAAGGTGTCTGACTCTGATCTCATCACAATCACACTGAATGGGATGAGAGATGAATTTCAAATTTTCATCACAGGATTGGTAGTATGGGAGAAAACACCTACATTTGAAGATCTAACAGGGATCTTGCTGCAAGAGGAGGAGCGGCGAAAAAATTTGAAACCTCAGAGCGATGATATTGCTCTGATGGAGAAATGACGATCATTCAGAGGGAAGCAGCCACAACAGCAATCCTAGTCGCAACAACAGCAGAGATGTGGTACATCGCAGAAGAGTCCGTATAAAGGTATTTCTGTAAATAATCCTGTAAAAAGATGTTATTATTGTGGGAAGAAGGGTCATATACAGATGGAATGCCTTAAGAAGCAGGCAGATGATGCAAAGAAAAATTTGGCGATAGCAAAGCACAGAGGATATTTTGTTGAAGAAGATGTTGAAGAAGATGAAGATTTCAGTCACGAATTTCGACTGTTCACAGCCAACTGTGCCCTTTCAGCATCCAATGAGGATGACATCTGGTATGTAGATTCCGATGCATCCTCTCACATGACAGGTAAAAATGAATTTTTTGAAAATATTGAAGAAAGTACATATGGATCAAAGATTTATTTAGGAGATGATAGTGGATACGAGATTAGAGGCTATGGGGATATTCCAGTCAAGTTACAAAATGGTAAAATCAGTCATCTTAAAAATGTTTTATATGTACCTGGAATTAAGAAAAATCTGATATTTGTATCCATGATAACTGATCAAGGTATGAAAGTCGAGTTCTTCAAGACTCATTGTGTCATAAAGGATTGCAGGAAAGAAATTGTTGCAACAGACATGCATGTTGGAAGCCTATACAGGTTGGATGTAAAGAGTATACCACAGCGAGCCATGGTTGCAGGTGGATCGACAGCCGAACAACTCTGGCATCCGAGATTCGGTCATTTGAATTTGTAGGACCTCATGTTATTGCAGAGAAATGGTATGGTTGTGGAACTCCCTGTCTTTCATAATACTCAGTTAAATTGTGATGGATGTGCCCTAGGTAAAATGCATAGAGAACAGTTTCCTGTGCATGATAGAAGGAAGGAAACAATGTGTTAGAACTAGTACACACTGATATATGCAGACCTATGCAGACAAGGTCGCTAGGTGGAGCATATTACTTTCTGTTATTTACTAATTACTATACTAGATATTCATGGGTTTATTTTCTGAGTAGAAAAAGTCAGACTTTCCAGTGCTTTATAGAATTGAAAACCTTGGTGGAAAAATAGTTTGGAAAGAGCATAAAAATTCTCTGATCTGATCAAGAGGGAGAATACAAGTTAGGGGAATTCATGAAATTCTACAAATCTCACGGGATTGTACAACAGTTTACAGTGCCACACACACCACAGCAGAATGGAGTGGCAGAGCACAAGAACCTAACTTTAGTGGAGTGCACAAGGAGCATGTTACAAGGTAAGGGTCTATCTAATAGTTTTTGGGCAGAGGCTATTAATATTGATGTATATTTGAAGAACAGAAGTCCTACTAGGTATCTTGGCTTCAAAACCCCTTTTGAAGCTCTATATGGACTCAAACCGGCAGTAAATCATCTAAGAGTATTTGGGTCAAAATAATTTTCCCATATACCCAAAGCTGATAGGAAGAAATTAGACCCTAAAGATGTTAAATGCATCTTTGTTGGTTATGGCACAAAATTTAAAGAATATAAGTTGTTCATTCCTTAGGCTCATAAGATATTTGCAAGCAGGGATGTAGTATTTCATGAACAGGTTCAGGAAGGGAAAGATGGCATTGGTGATGATTGGCACATTCCATTGTTGATGGATGAAAGTAGCGAGGATGAAAGAGAGCAGGAGCAGAAATAGGAGCAGATAGAAGAATAGAAAGAAGAACATGAAGAAGGTGATAATGCAAGCCCAATTAGGTCTGAAGAAAACAAATTTGAGGTAAGTCCCCTACCAAGGAGATCAAGTAGGAAGACTCAAAAACCATTAATATTGAAAGACTATGCTTTGATGTCAAATATTTTGAACATTGTAGAGCCCACTAATTACAAAGAAGCTAGTCAATTTGAGGAATGGAGAGTTGCAATGAATGAAGAGATATAATATATTCTTAGAAATGACACTTGGGAATTAGTTGAACTGCCTAAGAATAAAACACCCATAGGATGTAAATGGCTGTTTAAACCAAAAATGAACGCAGATGGAAGTATAGAGAAATTAAAAGCTAGGCTGGTTGCAAAGGGATATTCACAACAGGAAGGTATAGACTTTGATGATACCTTTGCACCTGTAGCAAAGTTAAATACTATGAGAATGCTTATTTCTCTAGCAACTAAACATAATTGGGAGCTACACCAGCTTGATGTCAAATCTGCAATTTTAAATGGTGAATTAAAAGAAGAAATTTACTTAGTACAACCAGAAGGGTTTGTAAAGCGGGGGCAGGAACATCTTGTTTGCAGGTTGAAAAAGGCACTATATGGCTTAAAGCAAGCACCTAGGTCTTGGTACGAAAAGATTGATTCTTTCTTTTTAGAGCATGGTTTTCATAGGAGTTTAAATGACCCAAATTTTTATACTAAGTACAATAAGCAGGGGCAGATTATTCTAATTTCTTTGTATGTAGATGACATGATTATAACAGGAAATGCAGATAATTTAATCAAAGAAATCAAAAGGCTTATGGCACAAGTTTTTGAAATGAAGGATATCGAAAGTATCCATTACTGTCTGGGATTAGAAGTATGGAGAGATACTGGGAAAAATTTTCTTACCCAAGGGAAGTATGCTAGAAATCTGTTGGAAAAGTTTGGCATGCATTAGTGTAGGTCAGCAGCGACACCTTTGCAGCAGAATTTGAAGTTGTGCAGTGATGATGGCACTAAGGAGGTGGATTCCACGATGTACAGACACCTGGTTGGCAGTTTGATATATCTCACAACAACCAGACCAGACTTGGCATACTCTGTTAGTGTGTTGAGCCAATTCATGTCAAAACCGCTTGAAAGTCACTGGGTAGCAGCAAAAATCATGTTGAGGTATCTTTTTGGTACTGTTAATTATGGCATTTTATACACTGACACATCTGATGTTATTCTAGCAGGTTTTTTAGATTCAGACTGGGCAGGTAACTTGGATGATCGAAGGTCTATCACAGGTTACGGATTCATCATAGGATCCGGGGTCATAGCATGGAGCAACAAGAAGCAAAGTACTGTAGCACTGTCTTCATGTGAAGATGAGTATCAAGCATTGTGTGCAGCAACGTGTGAAGCGATCTGGTTGAGAAGGCTTCTTAATGATGCAGGAGAAGAACAACAGAACTCTACTCCTATCAAAAGAGACAACCAGAGAACTATTAAATTAGCATACAATCCAATGTTCCATAAAAACACCAAACATATAGACACTCAGTTCCATTTTGTCAGAGAGAAACTACAGTCAAAAGAAATTATTGTTGAATATTGTAAAACTTGTGACAATGTGGCTGATATTTTTACAAAGCTTCTTGCACGTGTTAAGTTTGAATTGTTTAGAAGGATGCTAGGATTTCAGAACAATCCTTTCTCCATTAAGGGGGGGAGTTGAAAATAATTATATTATTTTGTATTAATGGAGAAAAGGTTACACAAGTTGTAACGTATCTCCTTAGTTTAGGATTTGTTCCTAGAGTCTAGGGGTTTGGTTGCAACTTCCTGGTTTCTAGTAATATACTTAATGATGTAATCTTTCATTCATGAATGTAGAGTGTATGAGAGAAATCTCTCAGTTCAGAGTGTAGTCTCTAGGTGCAGTACTCACCTGTGAGCTACAACTCCCTCTTTTAAATTCTGTGCATAATTTATCTCTCCTAGGATCCACAGCATTGAATTTCTTCGCCGATTTATATCAGCAGCGACATGTTGATGCGATGGACTCTAGGGATGAGCGAAAAGCATGGTGTCACATGATTTATGTTTAGTACATGCAGCGTCTTCGCCCGTAGCCTTCTCTAATCCATCTCGGCTTCGATAACTCCCAACACGCTGCAGAAGGAAAGGGATAATATTGTTCTCTGATTTTGCCCAGCTCTCTCAGATTCAATATAATTTTATGGAGATGGTCGCTTCAGCTTCTTATTCTTTCCCACTAGTCTGTCCGCACCTTCATGACCCACTGTCTGCGCCTTCATGACCCACTGTAGGTCGAATTCAATACTAGGGAGCTTATCTCTAGGAATCCCTTTGATCACATAGCCTATGTTTGGAGATCAACATTTCAAGTCTAAGCAAGTATCCAAGCAACTTCATATAGGAGTCCAGTTTTGCGAGCACAGAGATGGGATTTCTGAGGAAAGAGTGAAGGAATTTTTGAGGTTTCTGTTAACTAAAGTTGAGGGCAGGGAGATGAGTAAACCTCCAGAGATATTGAAGGAGATGGTTTCAAAAGTTGTTGGAGAAGGAAGATCTTTTCAAACAAATTTGGAATCTTTTGTGCCTCTCATAGACAGAAGTTGAGATAATGAGATCCCATAATAGTGAAAAACAAATTGATGATTCAAATCCAATTTCATAGTTTAAGTTTTATTTTCCCAATGTCATAATGTATATTTAGTAGCTATCTTGATCGACTTTCTTTCCTCCATGGAATCGTTTTAAGGGCGAGTAAATGTGAAAACGTTCTGAAACCTTTGAACTTTGAAGTGTTTCTTTTTCAACTGCTCTATCAAACTGGTTTACACTAATTCCATTTCTTTGGAGTACTGGAACATAATTCATTTGGTTATGATTTACTATTACATCAAGCTTGTTTTCAATCATTCCATTCCTTTTGATTATGTGAAGGAGAATTCATTTGGTTATAGTTTATTTTTTTAATAAATCTTGATTTTGTGAGCAAAAGTTAGAGATGCTTATTTTTAATATTAATTCTTTTAATTTTCTCTATTTATAGTTTTATTATTATTTAATTTATTTACAAATTATTTGAGTTTTATTTTAAAGTTAATATTTTTTATTAATAAATTTGTTTATTTTTTTTATCATGTAATAAATAATTTTATAATTATGGGTATGAAGAATATCTTAAAAATGTTTTTGTCATTGTCTCACTATTAAATTATTAATTAAATAATGATAAATTTTTCCATTTATATATAAAAAATATAACATTATAACTTATAAGACAAACCATAAGCTTATACAAATAAACTATAAATATATTATTCTCCATTATAATAACCTTCAAACAATATTAATAATAAACAACTATAAATAACCACTATTTTTTGGTTTGTTTTTTTCTATCACTATTTTCTACCGCATTGGTATAGCTATTGGACTTTTAGAAACTAAGAAAACAAACTCTATCAAAGCATATAGATTGAATGGTCATTGGTATAACTATTGGAGTTCTAGAAACTGTATGTTTTTGGAATGCAAACTTTTGGGAAAACATTTCCGGTAAATCACATTTCCAATTTTGTTGTCTATGTGTTTCAAATAACTAAATATGGTTCATCATCAATACAATTCTCTATATTAGAAAAACAACTAAGAAATGACCTTAATAGTGCATTTAGTTTGAATGGTCATTTGCAAGCATTTTAATTTGAGAAATTTCTTGTAATACGTTTTGAAATATAATTTATTAATATTCTATAAATTTAATTAATATTTTTTTTTAATTTGAAAGATATATTTAGTCATAAAATGTTTGTATATATAAATTAATGTTAAGAGAGAGAGAGAGAGAGAGAGAGAGAGAGAGAGAGAGAGAGAGAGAGAGAGAGAGAGAGAGAGAGAGAGAGAGAGAGAGAGAGAGAGAGAGAGAGAGAGAGAGAGAGAGAGAGAGAGAGAGAGAGAGAGAGAGAGAGAGAGAGAGAGAGAGAGAGAGAGAGAGAGAGAGTATTTTTTAATTGAATTTAAGCTTTTATGATATATATCATGAAAAGCAAGAACTTTTGGTAAACTCACATTATCATAGTTTTGTCTACATAGTTCATCCTCATGAGGGCAAGATACTTTATATTTTTTATTTAAATAGTTATTATTAATTTTATTGAGTAAAAAAGTGTTTACCTTTCATTAGTGAACACTTATATATATATATATATAACTTATTAAAATATTTATTACAAATATTAAATTTCTACATACTTACTAATTAAATTTAAATAAAAAATTTGGAAAAATAATAAATATATACATACATACATACATATATATATATATATATATATATATATATATATATATGAACACCATATATTCATCTTAATTCCTAATCTACCAAGTGTCTAGAGGAATCAAATCTCTCTAGGTGCAAACATTTCTTCAAGTTTTGCACTCAAAAAATGTTTTCATCTTGAAATATTTGATCACTCTAGTCACTTGGTAAATCTAAAGTTAATTGAAATAATGAATTTATGTTGATATTAATTGAATTAGAATTAATTTGATTAAATTAATAAATTAATAATCAATATACATGTCAATCTTAATAATTTTATAAAGTTGTGAATTTTAAAATAGAAATACTAAATAAACTAATAATAACATGCATATTCAATAAATAAAGCCATTTCGGTGAGGGAAAAAAAACTAAGGTAATGAACTAGGAGAGAGTCGTTCAGAAGAGGAAAATTGCTACACTAAAGATACAAAGGAGAGCCAAAAGCTCAAATACCCAACCACCCACAACAAATCTCTCAAGTCGACCCAATTACTATGCATCTGACCCCTATCCCTCTTAGAGAAGCCAAAGGCCACACACGAGAAAATAAAGAAACCAATTCAATAACCCTAATGTTGGGGAGGGGGCACCGACGAAAAAAGCGCCAGCAGTCCTAAGCAAGATGCCAAACACAGAGGTTCACGTTGTTATATGAGCTCAAGCATCGTGCAACAAACCGCCACAATAACCGAACCGCTTTCCATAAAAGAGTTTCGCCACCTTCCATATACCCTCAATGATCACCCGCTCCCTCTCCCAACAAGGGTGATAGGTAATTCACACACCCAATATTAATGTTACCCATACTAAGATGACCATGAGAGGACAGGGAGGCTGACCCTTGCATCGTCGACCAAGCTTCTGACATCGTCGTCCACGTACATGAGTGATTTCCTTATTTCTCACCCCCATTGGGTAGATCATATTACTTTTTTTCTATTCACCTTTGTCATCATATAACAATATTGGTTTATTACTATTAAAGTTAATTCTCAACTAATTGTTGAAACATAATTCTTGATCTAAAAGGACATGCATATACTTAATGATCTTAATATAAAGTTTTAACATGATTTCTCAATTGAAACTAGTGTATTTACATGTCAAATACATATTTTTCATACATAAAAGATGGTCAAATCTATTAAGGGGCAAACCTTTATTCAAATTTTGTGCTCTATAAAAACCTTGCACAAATAAAAAAATTAATATGAATGAACTTTCATTTTAAAATTATAGTTTAAATCATTTCTATGGCTCAATATTTTTAAATATCCTATAAATATAATTTTGTGTTGGTGTTTCATGTGAAAGGTATGCTTTTGTGATTATGTGTATAAATATCAATGCAGCATCTTGAACAGACCAATACGTGGGCCTACTTCATAAGAATTGTAGTTGGCATACAAAAAAAATTAGTAAATCATTATAGTTGGCATACAAAAACATTTACTGATTGAGAATGACACTAACCATTTTAAATCTATGATATGTGCACAATTTCTTGTACTAATAACTCTAGCTTGCAATTGTGGAAAACGGAAAATTCACAAATTTGAATTAATATTTTAGATTACATTTGAAATTACCCATCAACACCAAATTAATAAGCATAACAAGTCATAATGCCTCTTACAAATTCTGAACAAAGATGTCATAATGAAAACCTTGCAATGACTCATGACTTCAAATAGGTTCTAAATGGATCGATAACACACACTTCAAATGGGAAATGTAACTAATAATGGAGGGACTCATTTGAAAATATGTAGGTATGTGTTAAAGATGTGTTAGTAACTATAGATAAATGAGAGTGGAGACATGTTTCCATAAAATAAAATTTTGTTTAATTAATATAACGTAATGGTGTATATTCAAGTATGTAATTTTTTTTTTAAATTTACAAATAAAGCATATTAATGGTTGAACTATGTGGAGAAATGTTGTGATCGAGATCTAGAGCGAAACCCTAGTCGACTCCCTAGTTGTGACTGCACCAATGGCGGATTGAAGGGGGTTTTCACTGCATGGAGTGAGGCACTATGACCAAAATGGGAATATTAGGGAGCGGTTGAAAGGGAGCTTGTAATCATGACTTTCACAAGCTCCAAAAACCAACATACAGGTGAATATTAAATTTTTATATGTTTCCCTCGACCCTAGTTGAGACAGGAGGTGGTTATAGTCAAAGGTCACGTCTTCCTCAGAAACTTCCAAAGTCGTTAAAGGAGGCTGGTTTGCTAACTTTCTAAGGTCGCGATTAACCGGAAATCCGATTTATGGATGAGGATTAGGTAGACTATTCTTCAGATACACTGGAACCGTTGCATATATGGGTTGGCTACCCACATCAGCTAACAGTTGGACCACCACCGGACGACTTGCATGGCTCGAAGGCACATGTGGAACAAGGGATTAAGGACATGGAAGTAAGTGAGTCATCTTACGGTCATCTATCATTTAGGGTTACTAATCCTTTCATTATGGAGAGTTTTACAGATTAAAACTTGGAGGCATAGGGATCGCCCTCCTTCTCTACTCTTTCATCGTCGGTGATTAGACTATGAGAAAAACAACTGATACCCCCTGAGGTGTTTGGTGCTACAAATGTGGTGACGGGGGGCCTTTCTGGTGCTCTTGATGAATCCTTTGGGTTCGAACAAATTGGGTTACACTCAACCAATGATATCAACATCACTAATGACATCTTGAGGAACTTGCCTATCGGAAACACCCCCTGTTGTTTTGCGGGTATTACCCAACATATACCCCTGCCTGAAGACAATATGGCTTTAGACTTAGATGACACTCAACTTGAGGGAGCTAGACACACACAAGCTAACCATCCTCACAAGACTAGAAGGAATAAGACCAAGTTCACCTAAAGCCAAGAAAAAGGCAGATTATTAATATTCGGGGAAGGAATTATCATGGCACAAGCAGAGGAAACAACACAAACAGTATTAGTAGGCCGAGTTAGGGGAAAAAACTGCTCCACTATTAGGCTGAAAAAATGGACATCGGAGATTTGGGGGAACATCTTGGACCAACTAACAGCTGTGCTCACCATGAACAGGGGATGGTTTGCACTCATATTCCCACACCCAAATATGGTTAATTGGGTCCTCTCTAAATTTTGGCACATTGAGATGACCCCGATCCTACTCAAGCGGTGGCCTCCACTTTTCAACCTTGATAAGGAAAAAATGGGGGTTGGACCCATCTGGGTTCGTTTACCTGGCCTGCCTCTCCAATTTTGAATGAAGGATGTCCTCCAATGTATAGGTGAATACTTGGGCATATACTTGGATCATGACAGATCTTACATGGAGACCGAGAGCATTTCTATGGCTAGAATATTGGTGCACCTTGATACACGCAAAGGTCTGGTGGAAATATATCGGCTCTAATACATGGATGTCACAACATGGAAAAATATGGACTACGAGGGGGTGTCGTTCTTCTAACGTCATTTCCATGAGGTGAGAAATTTATATAAGGAGTTCCCTCTAATTAATATGGCTAGCATGGAACATCCCAAGTTACAGGTGCATGTGGGTACCCAAACTCAAGAGGATGCTGGATCAACTACATCTCACGAGCTCCCTACTTCTATTCTGAGACCCCTGCGTGACACTCGGAAGGGGCCTCCCTAGACTGCATAACGGACTCCTCCGGCTAGGGCTACTTGTTCTCATACTGTGGGATCCAGGTAGATTCTAGGTATTTCTATCTCTCCCCCTCCTCCCTTTGATTCTTCCTTTTATCATTCTGAAGCTCTTGTTATGTCACTTAATGCGTCTATATCGAAATTGAATTCTTGCAATCTCGAACCCATTTTATGCCCTTTTGCATCAGCCACTCTCTCCTCCTTAGGCCCTATCCCTATCACCCTTATGGGTGCCTCTAGTAACTCTGAACAAACTGAGCACTCGGGAAATTATTCCATCCCTATATATAACCTCAAATCCCTGGAAAATTCTAAATCCACCCCCTCATTTAGATTGGGGGACGACCCCTCTTCCAAGCATCTTAAATCCTCTAGGGGCAAACCATCCTCGCTATCTAAAGCTATCCTTCATGCTGGGGTTTAGGTGGCTTCCAAGAAACAATCCTTAATTTATCGGGTTGTTAGAGCAAAGGACACCCCTGACATGGTTAATCCATGATATGTTTATCCTTAAACTGTAGAGGGTTAGCCAACCCTGACAAAAGAGTGGACCTTAGGTGAGTGCTGGCTTTAGAGAGATTTTATGTCATTTTTGTATAAGAGACATTGGGGGTTGGGGAGGTCATTCACAAATTGTTATCCTCCTTTCTCCCTGACTGGAGCTTTCAGGCTCTAGATGTGAGAGGGAAATTGGGAGGATGTGCCATTGGCTTCAACAACTGAACCATTAAAGTGGAGAACATGTGGGTATGGGATGGTGTTTTAGGTGTTGAAATTATATCAACTTGACATCCCCATTTGGAACATCAATGTATATGGTCCATGCCACAATCGGATGAACTTTGGGATAAGTTGATGGAATCATCGATTATGCAAGGGGATCACATAATTATTGGTGGGGATTTAAACTTTTCCATAGGGAATGATGAATCATGGGGCCCCATTGTTCAACCTGATCCTCTGTCTAAATATTTTGAGCAAATGTTGGATAATGCCTATCTACTGGATATTGATATGACTAAAAATTTACCTACCTAGTGCAATAGAAGGACTCGGGAAGCTACCCTTGCTCATAGATTGGACCATTTTCTTATCAAATCCAAGATGGTGGACATGGTGGATAGGTGAGACAATGGGTGGGAGTGGGGACCATCTCCGACCACTCTCCTAGATTTCTTGAAGTCATCAATGATAATTGCAGACCTCATTCACCCTTCAAGTTCAACTCCACTTGGTTGGAAGAACATGAATTCCATAAAATTGTTAAGGAATCCTGGATCCATTACCACCAAGATACCAACTCCATGTCGTCTAGGGTCATTTCCAATAATCAGACCAGGATAAAAGACAATAAAATTAAATGGGGGAGGGAGAAAAATAATTAGGATGATGAAACATTGATGAATATTGAAAAAGAAATTTCTTCGTTAACTGGATCAGAGTGTCTGGGATTTCTATCATGTGAGACAACAAGTCATCTAACATTGTTGGAAACTGAAAAATCAAACTACTATGACAAAGAGAGGAAACCTAGAGACTTGAAAGAACGGCCACTTGGCTCAAAGCGACATATGACAACATGAATTTATTTAAGCATGTGCGAAGGATTGGAGGAGCAACAACACCATGTGGGAGCTACGGGGTGGCTAAAACACACAATCAGCTCATAGATATGGGTATCATACATTTATCCCTAATATAGTGACCCCTAGGTGGAAAATATTATAGAGGTGCTTAACATAGCTAGGTCAATGTTTAGGTATGTGGAAGAGGATGATACTGAAAATATCAATGTTGTTTTTAGTTTGGGAGAAATTGAAGTTGTATTAAAATGGTTCAAAAAATAGAAGACCCCTAGCCCGAATGGATGGCCAATTGAATTTTACTTAACTTTCTTTGAATAAATTAGCATGGATCTCCTTCAAGTCATTGAAGAGTGGAGAACCTTAGGAAGGATGTATGATGACTTCAAATCCACCTTCATTTCCCTCATCCCTAAAATTGATAAGCCTATGACCTTTAATGATTATAGGCCTATATCCTTATGCAATTGCATTTACAAGATCATTGCCAAGATTACTTCCAAGGAACAATTTTCCTTCCTTTAGCAAAGGAAAATTCATGAGGCCATTGGAACTGCTCAAGAAGCCTTGCACTCCATCAAGCTCAAAAGTCTTAAAAGCATCGTTATTAAGATTAACTTGACCAAGGCTTTCGACTACACCTGTTGGAACTATATCCATCTCATCCTCTTTCATATTGGCTTCCCTCACTCCTTCATAAATTGGATTATGCGCTCCACTTTTGAACCCCAAAGGAATGTTCTCAGCATTAGAAAAGATACTCTGTTCACAGTTTCTCCATCTCAGACCGCTCAAGGTTCCACTCCTTGGTCTCCACTCTGCTATCCCATTGTTGGGTTGAATGACATGTGAGTGAGGTTAAATAAAATTCACGGGGACGAAATTACCAACGAAGTCATTTTCCTTGTTGGTTTGTGGTTCCAAGTTAGTCATTGTTGGTTGGGGAGGTCCCCGGGTCAAATCCGCGGAACCCCCGTTATAGCTCTGTTGCATTTTATTTTTGGTGCAGACTGTTTAAACAATATGTGATTTTTTGTAACACCATTTAAAGATGCCCAATTGGCAGGTCGACCCACCGAGCCTAGTAGGTTTGATCCCCATTGGCTCTGCTCTATATATATATATATATATATGGTATGGTTGAATAGTGGGTCGAGTAGGTCTGCCGTTGGGTGGCTCGACCACCCCATTTTAATATAATATTTACTCAATTGTGTTGGGGGGGGTAGCAGGGTTGGTGGCCCGCCACCCCAAAATATATGTTTTTTTTTATTTTTTAAACCATATGATTAAAATTTTGGATCTAGTTTTTAAGGGTCATTAGGCGAATTAAAGAGGCAAAAAATTCACCCTTTCCAACTGCCATTTTTTGTTCATCGTCCCTTCGCCAAATTGTTTCCTTGTTAGTGAATGTCACTTGGCCTAGTTTGACCAGAACTTTGATTGAATATATTTTGAGCATACAAGCCCAGATTTGAGTTTCTTTTGCACTGTTGGAATTAGGGCGATGAGCACTACGAAATAAACATGTTTTCACTTCCATATGATGACTTTGATTTTTGAGCTTTTTCAAGGCCACTTCTATTTTTGGAGCCACCTAGATCAAGGAGTTCATAATTCCAATGCTCATCCTTTAGGATTACTTGTCTCAATCTCTCTTGCATGAGGTATTCATCATCATCTTTCCCAATGAAAAAAATGATCTATCATGAATCAAAGACACTCATTTTCAGCAATGTCCATCTCTATTCAAGCCTAGCACTTCCATCTCATACCTCAATCATGTGGATATCATAATCATATGAGGGACATCAAACTAATTGAGTACCTTACTCTTGTATTTGTTGATGTAGTAGGATGCCCTTCAACTACATGGTTCATGTAACTCCTTGATGAACTCCCTTTAAATGACATAAAAATTCAAGTTCTATACCTACCTTGTCTCTTATACTCTACAACCATTGTGGTCCACTCACAGTTCACATTCAACTAACTATCAACATATTTCTCCATGTGTTGATAAATTTGTAATAGAGTCTCTACATTATATCAAACAAGTTATCTAAATTATTAGGGACACACTGCAAAGGAGTACATATTACTATGTAGATATTACATCAATATGTCCTTTTCATGTTACATAGATAGATAAAGCTACATATAACATACATACTTCATTTTATGAAGACACTTGATACAAGATTTTGTAATACCACCTAATTATCCTCAAAATCCTTCTCCCAAGAGCTAACTCTAGGAAGGATATAACATCAAAAAAAATTCAAGGAGCAATACAAAGGATCTACACATACCACTCTAGAATTGCTACAAATGCAAGGTTTTATTCACAGTTCTAGACATATACCTTCTTTAGTTATACCAATTGATCTATGTTTCTTTGAACACAATTTTTCTTATCATTTTATGGACCAAACTACATAAAATTATAGCTTCATCCAAAGCAAAATCATTATTATTTGTTTCAGCTTCATCATTCCAACTTATAATCATCTACTACCAACTTATAACTTATATATATTTGGTATTTATTGTGGTGTAATTGATACTACAACATTCCTATTCATCATCCTTCTACCATTTTCCTCCATTATTTAATAAACAAAGACTAGACTAGAGTGGTGTTTCTATTATGATCCTCCTATAACATTTAAGAGAGAAGTGAAAGAATCATTCTTAACATATTTTAATGATCTTCTTCAAATACTATATAATCAAATATATTCCCATTATTCACTCGAACAATATTTCTTACACAATCACAGTCCAACATTGAAGGGATATTCATCCTTTGTAACAATGAATTCTTTTGCAACACTAAATCGGAAATAATCCTTAGCATACTTTAGTTTCCTTCCATAACCTTTGGAGAATGGAAGACCCATTCATTGGCTTCTAAAATAGCTTCATAGGAATTCTCAAACTAAGAATTTTAGGAGGTTGAATACCATGGGTCCTCATCATGTTTGAGTGATTCCCACTTAAAAAATTTAAAAATCATGAAATGATATGGTGACAATATATGGAGCTATAAGCTCTAATAAATGAACATATTTATCATTACTTTTCTTAATTTTTAAAACCTAAAAATGAAAAGAGTCTAAAAATCAAAAGGCCTAAATAAGGAATAAATAGATAACTAACAACAAAATGAACAGGGCCAAGTACTAAACCACCCATGTGTGCACACCATTAAGCCGACAAAAATAGAGAGATCCTACATTGGTATTTCCCTCCCTAGCAATCTCACCTTCATGTCATAAACCGAATGAGAAATGACCATCATCAACCCATACAAAGGCTTCGCACAGAACCGACACAACCAAGACACCAAAAAAAGACAGAGGAGTAGCATCACATTGTGTCATACAGACTAAAGTTGATGTTCCACCTGCCATGAAACATCCTCTAGTATAACTCATTGCTCCTTAGTGCCCAACCCAATTACAACATTATGCATATCGTAAATCCAACACCTTGGGAGAGACCAACTATAATTATCGTAAATCCAAATGCTATCGATATAAATAATGTAAGGAATGTTGATTTTTCTTTCATATTAATTTATTATTATTATATTATCTAATGTATTTTAACATTTTAAAATTGGATTTTCAATAACTCACATTTATTCAATCAATTAATCTAGTTTCAAATATTTTAGCTAGAACAACACAATCTCACATAAACACATTTACACCTAACACACTTCATTCACATATGAGATCTTTTGCACATGTGAAACTTCTGTATATGCACATATATGAAAGTTGTGCACATATATGTCACAATAACTTGTCAGGTAGTTTGGTTATATAGAGTATTGGTTGATCTTCAATAAGGATATGGAGGACCAACTCCAATTTATTGTGATAACAATTCAACTATATATCTATCCAAGAATCATGTTTTTCACCAAAAAATCAAGAATAGAGATACTAGATATCATTTTATTCGATAGATTGTAAACTAAGTGATGTATATTAGAATTTTGTAAGAAAAAATACAAATTCACTTATATATTCAAAAATTCATTGACAAGGTATGTTTTTGAATTTCATAGACATAATCCAAGGTGTTGTATATGGAGATGCATTCAATAATTATAATTAAATGGGGCATTGGAATAATTTAAATTCTACCACTTACCTATTTAGTTGAGTTAGTGGAGTTATTTGTTGTTTGTGCATCCCGAGGTTGACATAGTCAAATAGCAGTTATATTTAGATGTTCCATCTAGATAATTCTTAATAGTTATATCTAAATAGTTCTTAGCATCCATTTTTTTCTAGAGAGACCTTCTTTAATGTAATTAATATCATTTCATGAAATAATTAAAGGTGCATGGAAGAGAACAAGGGCTTAATAGTTCAAAATAATTTTCTAGTGCTAACAATTGGAGTGTTCATGTATATATTCTTATATGTTGTAAAAATTCTTTTACGTGAGTATTTTCCCTACCTCCTTTAATCAACCACGAAATATCATTTTCATGCCTCATGTATCATCTAATGAATACAAAACCTTTGGGATAAGTTATGGTCCACATAATTGACATGATATTTAAAGAAAGAGTAAATTTAAGTACAAGTATTATAACACAATTTTTAAACAAAAGGGAATTTAGATCTCAATATATCTTGGCGACCTCTCTCCACTCTTTATTCTATAATATTTTGATTTGGGAGAGTTTTTCATGGTGAAAGGAAAGGATTATGTAGGGTGAAAAATAGTGAAACCCACAAAAAAAGAAAAATAAAAAGAAAAAGGATCTATTCTCTATGATAATGTTAACAATAAGAGAGAAAAACAACATATAATGATAATCATCATTTCTCTCATGATTGTTATGTATATATGATAACATTAATAGCTACACACTTGATCTATCCACTTGGAAGACATGAATAAAGCATTGGTTTCCTTGGTGACATTTCTTGTAAGGTAACACAATATGTTGCTTTGCTTGGGGATTCGGTTGTTGTGATTTGAGATTGATTTGATGTCATCATAAAAAAAAATTGAATTATGAAATATACAATCATTTATCCTTTCTATTTTTATTAATGATTCATTTAAAATTTATAAATTTATTAAAAATAACCAAATGCACATTTCCACTCTACTCGCAAGAAATAGAAAAGAAATACATTAATAAATGGCTTTACATTCACTATACATTAATTTTCATAGAATATATGAATTCACTATAAAAATAAATACATAAGAAAATTACCTTATGGATGCAACAAATCACTAGGTATTATTTTCAACATTTTCTTTTCTATTTCAAATATAAGATAATTTTTAAAAATATATTATTTTTCCTTAATAATATTCATTTTACATATTTTAAATCAACATAATAAAAAAAAAATGATAAACACGAAATTAATATTTTAAAATTATTTATTTAAACTATTATTTAGATTACAAACTAAATTTACAATAAACTTTACATGATTAAATTAAAAAATTAAATTATAAATTTACAATAAAACTTTAAAAGATTGTAAATTTAAACCTCGGCAGGTGTATAAATTTAAACGTTAGCTAGGGGGTGTATATATTTAAATCTAGAATTTGAAATTTTTTAGAGCGGGTTTTCAAATTGAAGTACATGGATTTCAAACGAGCATGGCATACATTGTATGGTAGGTATATCTATCTTATAGCGGGGTGATGGAGATGACGCGGAGGCAGAGAGATCTGGAGGCTCCTCGGCGTAAAAGGAAGCGGCCGGATCTCGGGGTTCGTTCCACGGTAACAGGAAATCCCTCTATGCCCATGGTTGCATATTGATGTGCTTCCTCCCTATACTGGATGCAGAGGTATCCTGTATGTATGGTGGGGTGTATTAAAAGCTCAATAGCCTTGGAAATAAGGCTTTTTGTTTGGTCAATATGGAATAATTTAATTATTTGTCCGTATTCTGTAGCCATCATCGTAAAGTGGGGGTCAGCTAGACCACTGAAATATTAATGTCGTTATAAATACGAGTGTGTATGGGAACCCTGCGAAAAGTAGCGCGTTATATCAGGATCGACATCTAGTCTAGAAATCTATTGAGTTGTTGAATCTTGAAAATCCCGCTGGACATAGTAAGGTTTGGTGGTTAAATAAATGATCCCTGCCAAATAATATTAGAGTGCCAAATAATATTAAATTTCAAACGATGGCAACCATTATTTTCCAGGCTATAAAGAATTTAATGCTGGTGGGAAATATGCGTGACCCGCAAATAATATGGGTTATTCGATTAGTGATACTGTGGCGATCTGGAATTAAAGTACTGTGTCGAAGAATCAACTATATATATTTGCCATAGTCTATCTCTCGAAGTACTTTGTATGAAAATCAACGGCGAGGCTTATTTTCTCTGCCATAGGCCCATAAATGTCCCTAGGCAGGAAATGCCCGCAGTCAGATTAAAGTTGTAGATTATTTTGCGGCCGGCATTTTCTGCCTGGACGCATTTATGAGCCTATGGCAGAGGAAATAAGCCTTACCAAAATCAACTATATCGATTTGGGATATTTTATTTGGTATATGTTTTTATGGTTTTTTTTGGTTATATTTTTCACTTTAATTTGTAGAAAAAAAATTAAATTATTTGTTGAAATTACAAGTTTGAATTATGATTTTTTCAAATTTTAATGTTCCATAAAATTTTCAAAGTTATAAATCTATATATGAAATCAAAAACTCATTTTAAGAAACAAAGATTAAAGTTTAACTCAAACAAAAAAATTAGTCAATTCCAACCAAAACCTTTAATGATTAGCATAGGAAATGCCAAGATGAATCAAGATTTTTTTTTAAAGATAAGAAAAATGTGTTGGATGGTTATGTGTAATATCCCTCACTGTTGTTGGATGGTTCATGTGTAATATTCCTCCTTAGCTGTAATCTTGTTTTGGTTACATTAAGTTAAAATAGAAAGAACAACCAACAATCATAAAAAATATTGGAATATTTATGTAAATGAATATTTTATTAAATTAATAAATGGAATTTAAGTATTGAGAAAGAAAGAAATAATTGCGAAACAATCATGAATAATATTGAAATATAGATGTAAATGAATATTTTATTAAATTAATAAATGAAATCTTTGGGGAACAACCATGAAATATATATATATATATATATATATATATATATATATATATATATATATATATATATATATAGATGAATATTCTATTAAATTAATAAATGAAACCCTTGGAGAATGAGATTTTGAATGAGATTTTTGCCAAATAAGGATAAACAAAAATCTCATTAGTAAATAAGAAATATTCTTTCATGATAAGAATTCAAGATGAAATTATAGATAAACTTAATGGATGGGAGAGAAAAATCCATTAAATTACTTAAGTGCTATTCCTCTATAAGCGTAAAATCTTAGAGAAAGAGAAAATATGAGTTTTTATGGAAAAACGTAGGAAAGTGGATAAAAAGGTATTAAATACTTATTGGAAAAATCACCATAGTTTGTTGATTCCTTGGCAATAAATTCTTAGCTCCGGGGTGAATTGGAAAAAAACAGTTCTAGATTGGGTGGAGAGAAAGTGTGAATTGGGTGGAGAGAAAGTGTGAATTCTCAAGTATCCTACTAGTAATTCTATTTAAATTGTGTTGTGATTTAATGAATGTTATTTCATTAAAAGAAATTGTAGGTATATGTCACATTTTCTTAATTATCTGTGGTATGATGCAAATTTCTCTAGGACGTGGAATGCATAGTAATGATGTAGGTAATTGAGAATAAGGATTTTTTTATGAGTTACATGTTAGGCGGAAAATAGTGTGATATTTCCCAAGTTACTTAGATCTAGTTGGAATATCTTTGATACATTATAGTATTTCAATTATTATACTTTTCCTTGAATCTCTCTTAATATGAATGATGGGAGGTAGATATGGTTTTCTGATGAATTTGTACATAGTTTGATGACATAGTCAGTCATAGTGAAACGTAAATGTCTAGATTTTGTAACAAAGGCTATTGGAAAGTAAATTTTCTTATTTTATAATATGTAAACACTCAATTGGTGGAAAGTAAATTTTTTTATTTGATAATAGGGTAAAAATGCAAAGGTGGGTTACACTTGTGTGACAAACGCGGGCGGAAAATTTGTTTTCCCAATAGTTCGGCCAAAATTTTATAAAAGTTTGGCCAAAATGTTTGAAAGTTTGTCCGAAATTTGTAAATTGGTTTGGTTGAATTAATTTTGTCGTTTACATTGACGACGTATTGACGACATAGGTAAACAAATTTTTGGCCAGAGATAGGAAAACCGGCAACCAAAGATCGACCAAACTAGTAGTTCGTCCGAACTATTAGTTCGGCTGACCTTTTAAAAATAATTCGACCAAACTTTTTCTTATAAATATAAGGACCTGCAAACCTTAAGAGGTTTCGAGTTGTTACCATTTGTTATCGTTGTCACATCTGTGTCATTTGTCTCAATGTGTTTGTTGTCTCACTCTCTGTTGTCGTTGTGTTTTATGTCTTGTTGTCTGTTGTGCTGGGCTTGGTGTTGTATGGGCGACGAGGTGAGGCTTGCTGTTGCCGTTGGTTTATTTTTATTCTGTATTTTTTTGTGGGTTTTAATTTTTTTGCTTTGTGTTTTTGTTCACAGGATATTTCTTCGGCTGTGTTCTCTGCGATGTTTTCGGTTGCATCCTCCGCGACGTCTTCGACGATCTCTTGCCTCATCCTCTCATTGTGGCCTCGTCGTATTGTCATCTCTAAATTTGCAGGTAGACGAAAAAATCCTCTGCTTCTTTTGATTCATTTCTTGTGCGGTCCCTAGATCTACGTGAACCATTAATGAAACATGGAAATTGCAGAAAATTTGTTTAATTCATTTTTGCCTTCACATTTTACCATTGTCTTAGTTTTAAGAAATACATACTCATTTATGGCTTTAATAAATAAAGTGTGCACATATTCTGAATCTTTTAAAATTTTGAACCAACTTTCATTAGGTTTCCTGATGTAAATAAAACCTTTGAAATAACCAATGCTGCAAGTTACCTTCATGAAACACACAAAAATGCACATACTGCAGTAACAACCATCTTATTGAACCAAAGATATTGTCGTTTTCAATTTTGTTAAGGTCTAACTTGTGACCTCTGTTTTTAGCAAAGGCTTACTTTTAACAAGATCTACCATCCAAACTTGTCTGGAGCCCATGAGAAACTAATGGATATCTGTGTTAAACAATGTGATTTATTAGAAGCCTCATGGCATTGGTCCAAGATATAGATCTAGCTCTAGTACCTTTTCTATACAATTTGCTTTTTAGAAATGTATTAGGGCAGCAAAATTACCTACCCAAACAATGCTATTTGATTGTTGTTAGTTGTATGCAATATCCTCAAATGCTGAAATAGTCCACGCTCCAATTGTTGCCATGGAAATGTTTCTTAGCATTGTCTTTCGTGTTAAGAATAAATGAAATCAATTGTAACTTTAAATCTCATGTTATACCTTGAGTACCTTATTTCTTAATTGTAGCTTTATCACTGGTCTCTGCTTCTTGTTGTAATATTTAAAATTTTCTTGCACCTTTCCTTCATGTTGTACCTTGAATACCTTCTTTCTTAATTGTAGCTTTATCATTGGTCTTTGCTTCCTGTTATAATATTTAAAATTTTGTTGCACCTTTCCTTCATGTTGTAACTTGAGTACCTTCTTTCTTAATAGTAAATTAATCACTGGTCTCTGCTTCATGTTGTAATATTTAATATTTTCTTACACCTTTCCTTCTTAAAATGATAGAAACAAAAATGCTTGACTGAAAAAGTAGTTGTTATTTTATAGTAATCCCTGCTTAAATGGTGGCATTATTTTCTCACCTCGATTATGACAATATTAAAAAATGGTGCAACATAGTTTGTTGTGTTGATATGAAGCTGACACTGCCAATGATATTACTTGCAAATCTATGATCATCTTCATTATCTCTACATTTCATAATATTCATTCTTACTCTTTCCTTCATAACAATCATAAAAAAATAACAAAGTTTCTTTACCATTCTTTGCAAATTTCGATGGAGCTTCTTAATTGTTAAGTACATTATCTAAGGTGTCTATGATCATGGCATCATATTCTTGGATGCCCATTGCCTATTTTTCATTAAAAAACCTCAATCAACAATCCATATTTATTTTTGTAAAATTGAAAGGGCAACTACAACTGCTACCTGTGCATCTACTCTAATAAAAATCAGAAGTTCAATCGAATACTTTATATACACCTTAGGTGCAAAGGGAAGAATAAGTTGTTCATAATTAATATAAAGGATGAATGATAGTACAAACGAAAAATGACATTATTAGACAATTTGTTAGGTGTTAAATCTTACTTCTTATTAAGGACATAACTAATGCAAGTTGAAAATTCCTTTTTATTGTTCTTAACCTATTTATAGATGTCAAAGTAGAGGTTTCTAGATGTGATTTCTCCCATAAAATTTAAGGCAAACTAAACTTAAGGAAAACCATGTACATGTCATTTCTCCCACAAAATCATCAAGGTGTGACTTTTGACATAACTTTATCAACCACTACCACTATTTGTTTTAGTAAGTGCATAAAATAAATTTGAAAACCATGTACATGTCATTTCTCCCACAAATTCATCAAGGTGTGAATTTTGACATAACTTCATCAACCACTACCACTAGTTGTTTTAGTAAGTGCATAAAATAATTTTGCAAACTTTAAGGAAAAAATTAAGGAAAACTATGTACATCTCATTTCTATGTCATTTCTCCCTAAAATTTAAGGCTTACTTTAAGGATAACCATGTACATACATGTCATTTCCCACATTTCTCCCATAAACTCAAGGAAAACTTTAAGGATAACCATGTACATGTCATTTCTCCCATAAACTTTAAGGCAAACTTTAAGGATAACCATGTACATACATGTCATTTCTCCCATTTCTCCAATAAACTCAAGGAAAACTTTAAGGATAACCATGTACATGTCATTTCAAGGAAAACATTAAGGATAACCATTTACATGTCATTTCTATGATAAAATTTAAGGCATTTGCTAGTGTTTTTGGAACCATGTACATGTCATTTCTATGTGATTTATCCCATAAAATTTAAGGCAAACCATGTCCATACATGTCATTTCTCCCATAAAATTTAAGGCAAACCATGTACATACATGTCATTTCTCCCATAAAATTTAATGTAAAATTTAAGGCATGTCATTTCTATGTCATTTCTCTGCCATTTCTCCCATAAAATATAAGGCAAACTTTAAGGAAAACCATGTACATGTCATTTCTCCCTTAAAATCTAGGCAAGGCAAACTTTAAGGCATGTCATTTCTAGATGTGATTTCTCCCATAAAATTTAAGGAAAACTTTAAGGCAAACCATGCACATATAATTTCTCCCACAAAATCAAGGCTTTCTCCCATAAACTCGAGGAAAACTTTAAGGCCCTTGGTGAGAACATAAAGTGGCTGAATTTATATAGGATTTGAGTCACTCTGTTGAGTGTTAAATTCTACAAGTTCTAAAGGAAGAGTCTGTAAAGGGCCAGGTAGCCTCTCGATCTCATCCTTTCTCAAAGGCGACATATCCAGTAAATGCTCGTATAGTCAATCTCTGGAACATATCTAAATATAAGTTTTTCATTGCAAAATCTGTTTCTATACATGCCATTTATCCCATAAAATTTAAGGCATTTTATAATGCTTTTGGAATAATGTACATGTCATTTATATGTCATTTCTCCCATAAACATTAAGGCAAACCATGTACATCTGTCATTTTTCCCATAAAATTTAAGGAAAACTTTAAGGCATGTCATTTCTATGTCATTTCTCTGTCATTTCTATGTCATTTCTCCCATAAACTATAAGGCAAACTTTAAGTCAAACCATGTACATGTGATTTATCCCTTAAACTCTAGGTAAGGAAAAAATTAAGGCATGTCATTTCCAGATGTTATTTCTACCCTAAAATTTAAGGCAAACTTGAAGGCAAACCCTGCACATGTCATTTCTCCCACAAACTCAAGGTTTTCTCCCATAAACTCAAGGAAAAATTTAAGGCCTAAAAACCTTGGTGAGAACCTAAAGTGGCTGAACTTCTATAGGGTTCGAGTCACTCTTCTGAGTGTTAACTTCTACAAGTTCTAAAGGAAGAGTCTGTAAAGGGCCAAGTAGCCTCGGGATCTCATCCTTTTTCAAAGGTGACATATCTAGTAAATGCCCCTACAGTCAATCTCTGGAACATATATAAATAGAATTTCTTCATTGTAATATCCATTTCTGTACATGCCATTTCTCCCATAAAATTTAAGGCATATTCTAGTGCTTTTGGAGCCATTTATATGCCATTTCTATGTCATTTCTCCCATATACTTTAAGGAAAACCATGTACATGTGTCATTTCTCCCATAAAATTTAAGGAAAACTTTAAGGCATGTCATTTCTATTTCATTTCTCCCATAAAATATAAGGAAAAATTTAAGGCAAACCATGTACATGGAATTTCTCTCTTAAACTCTAGGCAAGGAAAAATTTAAGGTATGTCATTTCTAGATGGGATTTCTCCTATAAAACTTAAGTCAAACTTTAAGGCAAACCATGCACATGTCATTTCTCCAACGAACTCAAGGATTTCTCCCATAAACTCAAGGGAAAATTTAAGACCTAAAAACGTTGGTGAGAACCTAAAGTGGCTTAACTTCCATAGGATTTGAGTCACTCCGTTGAGTGTTAAATTCTACAATTTCTAAAGGCAAGGCAAAGTCTGTAAAGGGCCAGGTAGCCTCTGGATCTCATCCTTTCTCAAAGGTGACATATCCAATAAATGCCCCTACAGTCAATCTCTAGAACAGATCTAAATAGAAGTTCTTCATTGTAATATCCATTTCTGTACATGCCATTTCTCCCATGAACTTTAAGGAATTTACTAGTGTTTTTGGAACCATGTACATGTCATTTCTATGTCATTTATCCCATAAGATTTAAGGCAAACGATGTACATGTGTCATTTCTCCCATACATGTGTCATTTATCCTATAAAATTTAAGGCGAAATTTAAAGCATGCCATTTCTATGTCATTTCTTTGTCATTTCTATGTCATTTCTCCCATAAAATTTAAGGCATGTCATTTCTATGTCATTTCTCCCATAAACTTCACGTGATTTTTTGAATTGCAAGTATTTCCATCGAGCCTTATGGGAATGTTTGGTGTATTTATAAATTTCCGCCTCAAACTTTCTCAAAAAATCTATCACAAAAATTTCTTCTTCTTGTAAATCAATTCTTTTAGCACTTGTAGTACTACTTGAACCTTGAATCAATGTATGTATATATTCACATTTCTTCCATTTCACTTTCATATTGGACAATGATTGATCATTTATATCAGTACGATATTTGTTTTGAAATTTAGCCAAATTTTCACAATCATCACATTTTTTACCACCAACACATCTCTTTTGGTAAAAAAATTCATGGATTTCTCTTCCACATAGAGTTTGAGATATGAAATCATGGATAGTGGAAGGAGGAGATGAATATTTCCAAAATGTTCTACTAAAATTAAGGAATGTGTCATAATATAACTGAAATTCCACATGATAAGGACAACAACAAGTGTCACATACAATGATAGGTTTTACATACCATGGTTTTTGTTGCACAAAATCACTGATTGAGACATCAATTTCACGATTCTCTTCTTTGAAATGATTGAAAAAATCTATCTGAGTGGTGTCCAAGAAATGTTTTGATGTTCTTTGTACTGATTTCGTGTTATTCTTCTTCCCATCACATCCCTTGCTTTTGGTGAAACACGTGAATTTTTCATCCAATATTCATATATTATTTTTTTAACATCTTCTCCAAGTCTATATTTATATGGTTTCCTACAAATAGATGTCCAACAAGCGAGTTCATCATTTACATCTATTTGCAACCGAAATTTGTGATGTTTGTGCAAAGTTTTTTGTGAGGTTCCTAATGCTTATGCCATAGATTTTACCAAGCAATTCTCTTTAGTACTTGATGAAACCATTTCCATATGTATTGCTCTACGTACATCTAAATCACTTTTCTTTCTATATTTCTAATTGAATTTAGAGCACTATTTATATTTTGTATCATATTTTCCTTAATTTTTTTTTATCTTTTGTTGATTTTTGAATACCCAATAAAGTCGTATCTTCTTTTAATTTCCTTGATGTTAAGATACCTTTCAACAATTGGGCTTTAACTGCCACAATTTCATCTCTGAAGAACGATTCAATAATGCAATAAACACGACATCGTATAACATGTTCAAATTTTTTATCTCCATATGTGTGAGTTTAAACATTTTCTAATGTCTTATCGTTGATATTGATTTCATCTGTACATATTAGAATTAAATGTACATAATAATTTTACATATTCAATAAATAACTAAATTAATAAATATATATAATTTCAATAATACACATGTGTTCAACATATATATATATATATATATATATATATATATATATATGGTAATTCAATTTCTTCACTTGAATTTATTCTAACATTTTCACCATCTTCAATTATTCGTTCAATATCTCTTTCACTTTCTTTTTCAAAATTTTGTATCTCATCATCAATGTTTTGAGGAATATCTCTCTCTTTTTACATTGCAAAATTTTTTTTAAATTAGTTCATCAGATAAAAGTTAAGTTTCACAATTTACACTAGGCAAAAATTAAATATCAAATTTATAATATTTACAATTACATATCTGCTTCAACTTCTAGTTCAGGTTGATTTTCCCTTTCAATATTTGAGCATTCTTCTCTCTTTTTTTGTGATATTCTCTCCCCTGCTCTCTACATTCCTCATGGTCTCTTGTTTGATCATATTTTATCTTGCAATTCCTTCAATTATCCATGATAATTGAGTATGAAGCTCAAAAAATTTCCTTCAAAAATTTAGACAAAAGATCAGTTAAAAAAAACACCACAAAAGATTTAATTAAAAAAAAAAAAAATCCTTTTAAAATTTTTGAACAAAATACATAATTCAACCCAAAACACATACTTTAAAAAATATGAGAAAAAAATTTCTTCTAAAAATGAAATGAGGCTCAAAATATTTCCTTCCAAGTTCTGCAAAAAAATTTTATTTAAAAAGTTAGGCAAAAAATCATTTTAAAAAATCATTATAAAAGATTTACTTCAACCCAAAGCATGTACTCTAAAAAATTGTCACTTTAAAAAATACCTCCAAAAAATGTCCATTGAAAATTTTATTTATGTAAACATTCAATTGGTGTAAAAGTTGTTATAGATCTATGGAATTATTTTTCCAAATGCAAGTTAGAATTATGATAAAATGAATATATTTTAGTAGAACAGTAGATGAGGTGAATTGATAACTAGGTGCTAATTGCTCACTGAATATGCGAGACGTTAGGAGAAAATGATGCTAGGAGTAATGGGGACATAAATGTCCAACAAATATATAAAAGTCAGAAAAGAAGTTCAGAATTATTTTTCATAGTATTTCTTGTTTGAAAGGAAATAAATATTACACTATTATCACATAAAGGTTTTCCAGTTTTCTAAATGTAAACTGAGTAGGGATAATATATTCTTTAGAAAACACCCAATGAAGTGGAAACTAAAATAACATACATGAGCGTTGATCGTGAGGTAACCATTATATAAATTATTATGAGACTACCATAAACACATTTACCAATGTCGTTGATATATGCCCATAGGCGTATATAAAATACATTTACTAAAATAAATTTACAACCACATTCACCAATGTGGTTGATATAAGCCGATAAGCTTATATCCACCACCCACCACATGTATTTTACCAAAATAATCATTATATATTTATGAATATAATTACCAATATGTTTTATATATCTACTTATAATATAATAATAATATTAACTATATGCATATTATATATTAAACTGAAATATGTTTATATATAATAAATTAAAATATGTATTTACACACACACACACACATATATATATAATTTTTTCAATACAATACAATAGTTATAACTCAAACTATATTAAAATTCAAATATAACATAATAATAATATTTTATTGCTATTTATAACAAGTATATATCTCTTACCAAAATTCCAAGGGATTATTAATATTATAAGCCAAAATAACAAATAAACCCAAGGGTCTAATATTATAAACCCAAGGAATTGGAGAAGACAAGGGAAAAATATTAAAAGCCTAAGAGATCAAGAACCCCAAGGGATCCATATCAAAAAGATAAGAGATTAATAAAGCCTAGGAATTAATATTTTAAATGCAATGAATAATAAACTCACATGATTATTAATATTATAAACCAAAGATAACAATAAACTTTAGGAATTGTTAATAATATAAACTTAATGAATTAATAAACTGAAGGATCAATAAACCCAATGGATTGATATAAAAAACCTAAGGAAATAATAAACCCAGGGGATTAATACTAAGAAACCAAGGGTTTATAAACCTAAGGGAACAGTATTAAACATAAGATATTAATATTACAATCCTTTAAGTATAAAAAACCGTTAAGTATAAAACCCTTAGATAAATACTATAAACCATGAAAACAATATTAATATTTTAAACCAAAAGGATTAAAAAACAGAAGGCATTAAATGTTAAACCAAAGGAATTATTAATATTAGAAAATTAAGGAAAAAATAAGCCTAATATTTTAATATTATAAACCCAAGAAATTAGTTAACCTAAGGGAAAAATATTATAAACCGAAGGGATCAATATTAATATTATAAACTAGGAAATTAATAAACCCTAAGAATAACTATTTTAAAGTGAAGAGATTAATAAACCACAACAATTAATATTTTAAACTCAAAACCTAAGAAATTAATAAACCCTAAGAATTAATATTCTAAACTCAAGATATTTAAAAATCTAAGGGATTATTAATATTATAAACCAAAAGAACTAATAAACCCAAGGGTTTAATATTATAAAACCAAGGAATTGGTGAAGCCAATGAATGAATATTATAAAATTAAGGGATAAAAAAGGCGAAGGGATCAATATTAAAAACACAAGAGATTAATAAATCCTAAAAATTAATATCTTAAACACAATGGATTGAAAAATCACACAATTACTAATATTATAAACCCAAGAGAATAATATTAAACCTAAGAGATTAATATTATAAACCTGAAGTATATAAAAACCCTTAGATAAATACTATAAACCGTAAAATAAACATGGTTGAACATGCTTGATTTAAACATGGAGACAATAGTTATCACAATTAGAAAACTCAAGGGATTAATAAACCCTATGAATTAATATTTGAAACTCAAAAACCTAAGAAATTAATAAACCATAAGAATAAATATTTTAAACTCAAGATATTAATAAACCCGAGGGATTATTAATATTATAAACCAAAAGAACTAATAACCCAAGGATTTAATATTATAAACCAAAGGAATTTTTGAACCCAAGGGATAAATATTAAAAATCTAAGGGAATAATATTAAAAATACAAGAAATTAATAAACCCTAAGAATTAATATTTTACACTAAAAAACCTAGGAAATTAATAAACCATAAGAATCGATATTTTAAACTCAAGATATTAATAAACCCAATGGATTATTAATATTATAAACCAAAAGAACTAATAAACGAAGTACTAAATATTATAAACCAAAGGAATCAGTGATCCCAAGGGATAAATGTTAAAAACCTAAGGGATCAATAAGCCCAAGGGGTTAATATTAAAAACAAAAGTGATTAATAAACCCTAAGAATAAATATTTTAAACTCAAAAACCTAAGAAATTAATAAACCCTAATAATTAATATTTTAAATTCAAGAGGTTAATAAACCCAAGAGGTTATTAATATTATAAACCAAAAGAAGTAATAAACCCAAGGTTTTAATATTACAAACCAAATGAATTGGTGAACCCAAGGGATAAATATTAAAGATCTAAGAGATCAATAAGACCAAGGGATCAATATTAAAAACATAAGAGATTAACTAATTAATAAACCCTAAGAATTAATAACTTAAGAGATTTTAAAACCCAAGGGATTATTAATATTATAAAACAAAAGAATTAATAAACCCAAGGGTTTTATATTATAAACCCAAGGAATTGGTGAACCCAAGGGATAAATACTAAAAACCTAAGGGTTCAATAAGGCGAAGGGATCAATATTAAAAAAAAAGAGATTAATAAAGCCTACAAATTAATATCTTAAACACAAAGGATTGCTAAACTCACATCATTATTAATATTATAAACTCAAGGGAATACTATTAAACCTAAGAGATTAATATTATAAACCTCAATTATATAAAAACTTTTAGATAAATACTATAAATCGTATAATAAAACATGGTTGTGCATTCTTGATTTAAACATTGAGAAGATTGTTGTCACAATGTGACATTGGGTGAAGAATGACCATGGTTGATTTTCATATTGAGACAATCTTTGTCACAATGTGACATTTGACCATGGAAGACCTCAATCGACTACGACTAATTTTGATTAACAATGGTCACCCATGGTTGATTTTCTTATTGAGATAATGTTTCTCATAATGTGACATTGGACCATGCATTATTATTAAAGTGTACGACTAATATTTAACGTCTAATATTACCAACCCAAAGAATTAGAAACCTAAAGGGATTAATAAACCCTAAGAATTAATATTTTAAACTAAAAAACCTAATAAATTAGTAAACCCTAAGAATGAATAATTTAAATTCAAGAGATTAATAAACCGAAGGGATTATTAATATTATAAACAAAAATAAGTAATAAACCCAAGGGTTTAATATTATAAACTGAAGGAAAAGGTGAACCCAAGGGGTAAATATTAAAAACCTAAGGGATCAAGAGGGTGTAGGGATTAATATTAAAAACAAAAGAGATTAATAAACCCTAAGAATTAATATTTTAAACTCAAAACACTAAGAAATTAATAAACCATAAGAATCAATATTTTAAACTCAAGAGATTAATAAATCCAAGGGATTATTAATATTATAAACGAAAGTAACTAATAAACCTAAGGGTTTAATATTATAAACCGAAGGAATCGGTGAACCCAAGGGATAAATATAAAAAACCTAAGGGATCAAAGGCCAAGGTATCAATTTTAAAAACACAATAGATGAATAAACCCTAAGAATAAATATTTTAAACTCAACAATCTAAGAAATTAATAAACACTGATAATGAATATTTTAAGTTCAAGAGATTAATAAACCCAAGATATTATTCATATTATAAACCAAAATAAGTAATAAACCGAAGGGTTTAATACTATAAACCAAATGAATTAGAGAACCCAAGGGATAAATATTAATATTAAAAATGAAGAAATTAATAAACCCTAAGAATTTTTATTTTAAACTCAAGAGATTAATAAACCCAAGGGGTTATTAATATTATAAACCAAAAGAACTAATAAACACAAGGGTTTAATATTATAATCCAAAGGAATTGGTGAACCCAAGGGATAAATATTAAAGACATAAGGGATCAATAAGGCTAAGGGATCAATATTAAAAGCACGAGATTAAGAAAACCTAAGAATCAATATTTTAAACTCAAAAACCTAGGAGATTAATAAACCCTAAGAATTAATATTTTTAACTCAAGAGATTTTAATACCCAAGGGATTATTAATATTATAAACAGAAAGAACTAATAAAATGAAGGGTTGAATATTATAAACCCAAGGAATTGGTGAACCCAAAGGATAAATATTAAAAACCTAAGGGATCAATAAGGTGAAGGGATCCATATTAAAAACAGAAGAGATTAATAAAGTCTACAAATTAATATCTTAAATACAAAGGATTGATAAAATCACATGATTATTAATATTATAAACTCAAGGGAGTAATATTAAACCTAAGATATTAATATTATAAACTTCAAGTATATAAAAACCTTTAGATAAATACTATAAACCGTAAAATAAACATGATTGAGCATGCTTGAATTAAACATTGAGACAATTGTTGTCACAATGCG
This sequence comes from Pinus albicaulis, assembly GCA_034641835.2. Classification (NCBI taxonomy): domain Eukaryota; kingdom Viridiplantae; phylum Streptophyta; class Pinopsida; order Pinales; family Pinaceae; genus Pinus; species Pinus albicaulis. Next base: position 401,798,601 of record CM076583.1, on the reverse strand, counting down.
ACGTTGGATGAAAACTAAAAATGGTTGGCCATGGTTAATTTTCATATTGAGACAATATTTATCACAATGTGATAGTCGACCATGGAAGACCCTAATCGACTATGACTAACGATGATTAACAATGGTCACCCACGGTTGATTTTCATATTGAGACAATGTTTTTCATAATGTGACATTCGACCATGCAATAATATTAAAGTGTACGACTAATATTTAATTCCTAATATTACCAACCCAAAGAATTAAAAAACTCAAGTGATTAATAAACCCTAAGAATTAATATTTTAAACTCAAAAACCTAAGAAATTAATAAAACCTAACAATTAATAATTTAAGATTAGAGGTTAATAAACCGAAGGGATTATTAATATTCTAAACCAAAATAACTAATAAACCCAAGGGTTTAATATTATAAACCAAAGGAAATGATGAACCCAAGGGATAAATATAAAAAATTTAAGGGGTCAATAAGGCCAAGGGATTAATATTAAAACACAAGAGATTAATAAACCCTAAGAATTAATAATTTAAACTCAAAAACCTAAGAAATTAATAAACCATAAGAATAAATATTTCAAACTCAAGAGATTAATAAACCTAAGGGATTATTAATATTATAAACAAAAATAACTAATAAACCCAAGGGCTTAATATTGTAAACCAAAAGAATCGGTGACAGCAAGGGATAAATATTAAAAACCTAAGGGATCAATAAGGCCAAGGGATCAATATTAAAAAACACAAGAGATTTTTTTTTTTTGTGTAAATCAACTGTTGTATTGGATCACAAATATAGTACATAGTATTACAAAAAGGGCCTTCCTGTCCCAAAACAAAAGAGATGCAAAGGGCAAGGCCTACCAGCGAGAACTTTCACAGACACAGATACACACATGTAAGCCATCAGACATAGATATAGACACATATATGCCACCGCAGGCCAGGAGTCAAACTGTAACATATTGAAAAACTAATCCTTTTATAGGACCAAGAGACTAGGAGTCTGGTCAGCCCAACTGGGCTTCCTGACATACAAAATAGCATAATCCTGAACCAACTATAGCCAAGAACAAAACATAAAAAGACTAACAACCAGGACTTTCATCCTTACTGTTTCTGTTCTTTTCAGCAGGATCACTTCCCTCACTTGGCTCGGCATTGTCCATGCGAATTGGCATACTTCGAGGTTGTATCGACAAATGATAGTGGTTCGGTTTCTCTCCTCAGGCAGCTGGATCGAAATGTTTAGCACATGCTTCAGATAAATCTGGAAGAGTCTGACGAACCCCTCAAGCCACTTAGACTGGGATTTCATCTCTTTTACCAGGGAATTCAAGGTGACTTCCAGGTTGCCAAGCCTAGCCAAGTTTTTTGTCGAAGTGAGGGTGCCGGCCTGGTACGCATCCTTGTGAGCCACCTCCTGCATATTCAGCGCTTTGGCTAATATGGTTTTCATTTGCCAGGCCATGCGCTGGGTGCGCAGAAATTGGGTAGACCTGGTGGTCGGAGTGCCCAGGTATTTTAACCAGTCCACTTCTTCACAAATATCCCTATCATCCACTCTCTCGCTAGCTTTGTTCGCTTCGACTTGCAGCATGTCAAATTTTTGTTTTCCCTTACAGGAAATAGAGGAATTGAAATCTTCCTCTGGCTCCCTTAGTTCACAGGCTACCTTGGAGCTCCATAAGATGCGCTTCTACATTTTTCAATGCCTCCCTCTTATGCTCAGCTTACTAAAAGCCAGACTCAACTCTAGATCTTTAGGAACGAGACAGAGGATGAGCCACAGAAAAACATAGGTAACTCGTCTTCTCCCCAGACTAGTATTTATAATTTGATTACCAGTACTCAGGAATAAGAAATGAAACGATCTCCCTTTCTCTTCCTTTCGCCTGACAGGCTGTTCATGAGACAGGTAACGGATATTATGCCGATCCATTCGGTCCATTTCGCATTGGTTACCACACTTTTTCTTAATTAGATTTTTCCACCTTTGCATTTTATCGGAGCTGGGGTACTGTCCTTTGTTAGTAAGGTAAATTTCCCACACTCGACCACATAAACCAAAGGACATCAAGCTTAGAAACCACTACCGTGAATTACGATATGGAAGGACTGCATCTATCATTGATGATCAGTTTCGTGTGACCTGTCTGCACCTCCTGACGAACCAGTTAGGTCCTTTGTGGCAATCTGAACACACTCGTCTCTTAAATTATCAAAAGGCATGTCTTGCCAATAGGTGTCAAGGACAGTCATCGGGTTATCCACTGCACAATTTGCAAGGACATCTGCCATAGAATTTGCAGAGCGCCTAATAGCCTGAAGCACAACCCCTTGGAGATTAGAGAGATGGTTCGAGATGAGAGTCGTGACTAATGAGAGGTGCCAATGTTTAATGACCCTGCTGGGCTTTGATCCATTCTGCAGTATCTTAGCCGTGTTAATTGCTAGCATCGAGTCTCCTTCCACAATAACTTTTCCAATTCCCAATCTGACCAAAATTTGCACGCCTTGTTCCAGAGCGGTGAAATCTGCCTCATTATTTGTAGCTTCACCTAATAGGAAGCTATAGATATGCTTAATCTCTCCTTTGTCATCGCGGATAGCTCCTCCAAAACCAGCCGGACCAGGGTTACCACGCGAGGCACTGTCGAAATTTAGCTTTCAGTAACCCGAGGAAGGGGGCCAGACTAGAAGAGAAGGAGGAAGTGGCGGTTAGTGCATAGAACAACCAAATCTAGTGGCACCTTCAATCTCGAACAGGATCAAAATGTGTTGGTCATTAGCTGAAGGCTTGTCACTGTGAAGATCCTTGACCTTGGTAAGGATTTTTTCCCTCATATTCTTCATGATTTCAATTTTAATATGGTCAAGTTGGCGAATATCATCTTGGAAGATTCTTGTATTCCTTTCCTTCCAAACCGAACACACAATGAAGCTAGGGGCCAGATGCCAAAGAAGGTTTACATCTTCTTGTTCAGTATAATTGATCCTCCACCTAGCCATGCTCTCCTGGATAGAGTCTCTGTTTCTATCAGTTTGCCGAAAAATTTCTGCCATCCAATCCCATAAGTTGTTGGCCCACTCGCAAGAGTTCAAGAGGTGGTTCATGGTTTCCTCCTCCACCCTACATAGACAACATCTCGATGGTCCAATGAACCCTTTCCTGCGTAAATTATCCTAGGTGAGAATTTTTTTATGCATGAGGAGCCATAGGAAGCTTTTTACCTTAGGCCAGTAGATAACATCCCATACATTACTATGCTAGTGAATTTTTTCTACTAAATCTCTCTGTTCAAGGTGTTGCCTTGATTCTTTAAGGTTGAAAGTTCCTCCTTCCATCTTTCCCCACCGGAGCTGATCCTCCTCTTGCGATCGACAAATTCTTTGCTTATCCAACCATGGGCACAAGGTAGCAGCTGGTTTTCCACTTGGATCTCTTGGGAGGGGGGGCCAGAGCCCAATGGCCCCATTGCTGGTCCAATTGATCACTGGTCCAATAATGGTAGACCTTAATTTTACCAAGCCCTTGAAAGGAATGCTGGATAAGTTGATACTCCAGGCTCTCCAACTTTGGTAATTGTTGCCATGAATATTCCCAGAAGAAGGCCGTTCTGCCATTACGTATTTCCCAGAAGAAGTGGTCTTGGATGATATTTTTGTTGGCCCGTGCTAGGTTCCAAATAGGGGATCCAGTGATTTCTCTAGTAATTCTAACTAAGTCCCGAGGATGCCAATCATTTTCATACTTAGCCCGCTAGAGCATCGCCCAAGGGGTATTAGGTTCCTTCAGCCATCTCCACCAAAGCTTGGCTCCACAAGCCTTATTTACAGTTTCTGGATCTTGAAGCCCCATACCTCCCAGGGTCTTAAGTTTACAAATCTTCTCCCAGGCCACCAGGGCCCATTTTTTCCTGTCAGCTTTACCTGACCACAGGAAGGTCCTTTGAATATATCTGATTTTTTCGAGGACACCCTTAGGTGTCGAAAGTATGGATAACATATACTTCAGGATCACTTGTAGCACCACCTTCTTCATGTATAACCTACCCACAAAATTTAGAGCTCTGTTCATCCAATACATCCCTCATTCCTCAATGGAGGAAAGTAGTTTTTCCCAATGACCTTTCTGCCAGGGTTTATTTGTTAAGGGAATCCCTAAATATTTGGATGGGAGGCTCTTCCTTCTGAAGCTAAGGATGGTTGTGAGGTTCCTTTGGATTGTCATATGAGTATTAAAGAAGAAAATTGAAGATTTGTCTAAGTTTAGGTCCATTCCAAAAGCAACTCCAAAGAGGTTGAGAATAGCTTTAAAACCCCTGGCCTCTCTAATAGTAGGAATTTTGTGGAGCATCGTGTCATCCACAAATTGCTGATGGGTGGTGGTTGGGAAAGTTTGCAGAGTTTGAAGACCCATAATGCCCTCTCTCCCTTTTACCATTTTGATGATTTGGCTTAAGCCTTCCATAATAATGACAAACATAAAGGGAGAAATAAGATCACCTTGCCGGATTCCCCTGGAAGGTGTGAAGGGATGAGCAGGGGCTCCATTGACCAAGACTAAGAGGCTCGTGGATTTGACCATAGCTATCGCGTAGTTTATCTAACGTTGGCCAAAACCAAAAGCCTCCAAGACAGTCTCCAAGTAGTTCCAGCTTAATTTATCATAGGCTTTTGATAGATCCAGTTGGATAATCATGCCAAATTTTTTTTGTGACTGAAGGGAGTGGATCATCTCATGTGCTAGAAGGATATTATCCATAATCTGTCTCCCTTCAACAAAGCCAAATTTCTCCTTCGAGATAATCAATGGGAGTGTATGCTTCAATCTATTAGCCATCACCTTCGATATGATTTTATATAGTACATTGCATAGGGCTATGGGCCAGAACTTTGTTGGGGTGCAGGCCACCTCTTCCTTGGGAATCAAAGCTAAAAAAGTAGAATTAAGGGATTTCAGGATAGAGGAGGTTTTATAGGAGTCCTCAAACACTTCCCAAATCTCCACCTACACAATGTCCCAACAAGCTTTGAAGAAATCGATAGTAAAGCCATCCAGGTCTGACGATTTACCATTAGGCATTTCATGTACTACTTCCTCCACTTCAATCAGAGTAACATGCCAGCCCAAGTTTTGATTGTGGTCCTCTGATAAGATCCTAGGGATGGAAGCCACAACTTCCTAAATCGCCCCTTCTCTGTCCATATCTAGTTCTATGGAAATTTGAGCAAAGTGGTTTACCAACAAGGTAGATATGTCCTTATGTGATTCATAAGAGTTCCCTTGTACATATTTTAAATGAATGATCTTATTGTTGTGTCTATAGTCTATGGAGGATTTGTGGAAAATTTTTGTATTCTTTTCCCCTTCCTTAAGGCATTGGACCCTAGATTTAAGTTTCCACAAGATCTCCTCCTGCAAACATCTTTCTTCCCATTGTTTCATGAGGTTTTTCTCTACAAGGACGGAGTCATGGGAAATTTCCTCATTGATCCAATCCCTATGCAGTCATTCCAGCTGTTCTTATAAGACAATCTTCTCCTTGAAGATGTTACTGAACACCTCTTGGTTCGAAGACCGAAGTTGGGCTTTAATATCTTTCAGTTTAGCTTGAAGATGGATCATCTTCATACCCCTAATCATAAGGGGTTCATGCCACCATTTCTTGATTTTTTATTTGAAATCAAGGTGGTCAAGCCAGAATCTCTCAAATCTGAAGGGTCTGTTCTTAGGAGTGCCAAAAATAGCAGTGTCCAGGGTGATGGACCAGTGGTCAAAGCCCCCACTTGGAATGGTGTCTGATACCACTGTGACTCCCTCCAAGAGGATATCTTAAGTTATGAGGAAATGATCTAGTCTCGAGGCAATATTCTTGTCCCATCCCCTCTTATTATTCTAGGTGTACAACTCACTTCTTGGGTGAATTTCAATAAGCTTGGAGGACATAATGAAAAGAATTAGAGCCTCTGCATCCCGGTTGAGCCTCCTCAATCCTCCATTATTTTCTCTTAACAAGGTTATCATATTAAAATCTCCTCCAAAGATCCCTTTGACACCAGATTATCTAAGTTGCAGATTTGAGAGGCAGTCCAGCAGAAGTAGCTTTTCTTCTAATTTTTGGGGTCCATATACATTAGTACAGAAATATGAGCCAGTTTCTCCTATAATTTGCATCTCCAAGGATACATAAGATCTTGTTGCTTCTGCACTAACCAGATGGAACAAGTGAGGGTTCCAAATGGTTACCAGACCTTCTTCCATCCCATTTCCCTCCACCTCTAGGTAGTCCATTTTTTTCCAATTTTTCTACTTATCTCTTAGATCTTCTTACTCGAACATTTGGTTTCTTGTAGGAAGATCATATCTGGGTTTTCAGTTCTGACTTTCTCCTTCAGAAGTCTTTGTTTCCTTTGGCTGTTTATCCCTTTAACATTCCATGATAATATCTTCATAATAAACAAAATAAGTTAAGAAGAGGAGGTGAAAGCCTCAAGGGCTTTCATCTTACCTCAATTTATGAGCATTTGACCTAATTCCTGGAGGGCTTCATTGTTGGTTTTTCTTCCTCTTTTGTGCCTATGCTTGGCCTTCTGGTTAGTCTAATGAAATCCTTAGACTTTGATTCCCAGACCCTTTGTCGCTCCGTACCCTCTTTTCTGACCCTTCTTCTCTGCCTCCTGATGGGCCAAAAAGAGGAAATTGATCCTATCTACTTCTTCTACCAGGATTTGTTCCAATCCTCTTTGATTCCATTGTTCCACCATTGTGTTTAGGTCCATTCTGTAACGCCTCCAGTTTACGAAATTTTTTTTTTTTTCATGTACATTTGAGTTCCCTTATTATTTACAGGGTCATTTGAATACTAAGTCAGAATTTGGATATTAATTGTGCTTCCCTCTGCTCCTTTAGTATTTCTTATAACTTTACGAAGTTTCTTGTCCACTATTCCCCTAAGACTATTCACATTAAATCCATATATATCACATATATATGACATAGGATATTTGTATATCTCATATACAATATGTATACAACTTAAATCTATATATAACACATTTATATATATCTAAAGTTCATATATAACACATATATATCTTTTTTTTCCCACATAGGCTATTTGTATATCACATATATGATACTCATACCTATCAAATCCATATATATATATATATATGTCAATTGATAAAGTTCATTTAAAAGTTGCATACGACCCTATGTAGTTAAAACCTATATATATATAAATATATATATGTAACCCATATGTATATAATTATACCACTTGATGTAATTATGGAAGGGCGCACCCATTATCACACGGCATGTAATATATATCTATATACATGTGTCGATGCCTCTCAACGGCAAGCGATGGCCGCCTTCCCAATCAAATTTTAACCTAAGGTAGTTTAAAGGTGCGTCTATAGTGAATCTTTGATTTAGCTTATCATACATTTGATCCACGTCATACCTGGCAGAGTGATATCTTCGTGCTGCTGGACCGTCAACTACATTACGACGTTTGAATTTGTGAAACGTGTCAAAATCTTACTCGAACCCTGTTAGGACTTCTATTGCGTATATTCTTGCAGGATTTGTCTCGGCATAGCACCTCCTTTCCAGCTAATGCTGTACGCAGAACCTAAGGCCGACTGTCTGCGCGTTGTGTAAACCTTGTGAACTCCAGAGTTAGCTTGACGGTTTAGCCATGATTTTTTTCTCGAATTGAAACCTACACCTACGCGCATCTTGTCTGCGTTCACAGATTTCTCAATACTAGTACTGCGTAGTAGCTGTATGGGCCGCCTAACTCAGGGTTCAGTACAGCCAGGTGTGACGGCTACGTGTTTTCTAATATTTTACTGGTTCTTTTTGCAGGTGCAACATATCAGTCGTGGAAGGAAAGTGCGGTGTACCGCGGCCATGGTCCACAGATAAATCGACGGTTGGCAATTCAGATGGGTTTCCCAACCAACATCGGGATTCTATGAGGATTTGTGACAGTAAAATTAGGGTTCGAGTATTATTTTAATGGGAGACCCTTCAATCGATTTCATTGCCAGACCCTCCCTATTTTTTTTCCTGTTTTCCTTTCTCTGGACAAATCCTCTATTGCATGTATGTCACAGACAGGGAGTCTGCCTTTCATTCGGGTCTCTGTGACAGAGCCAACCGAACATTTGGGGCGTTTAAATCCTTGGTTAAATTCTCCGCTCGATTGTAACCCTAACCATTTGTTCTGCGAGAGTTCGGGTTTATAATTTTGTTGTTTCTGCCGTCAATATCTATTGTATGGGTTGGAATCTTTGCGAGCGCGGGGTCTTTTACACCCAGATTTAATTGTTGCCACAGAACCGGTATACAACTTCCCTCGCGCCGTGTAGAGGGTTCTCCTTTTCCAGTGCTGATCATCAGCACGACGCAAGGGGGTAACCCCTCTCTACTGGTAACCCTAAATTCATTCTATAGATTATAACGAGTTGTGCTTGAGTTTCTTTGTGACATATTTATCTAGTTCTGCTGTCGATCAAACTCTCCAAAGTTCGATCAAATTTATTGTAGTTTTCGGATTATATGTTTACGTTTGAACTGTTACGGTTGTCAGACATCAAAGGCGATTAGGATTCGTCAGTTTCTAATTACGCCGATAGTTTCTGTCTTGATTTACTGGCGATTGTAAAATGGGTTCACACGAGGAAAGGGTACCGATTTACTATGTCGGTGGTCCACCTCCCTGAACGCCAGCTCAACGCCATTACTTCTATCGTTTTGGTAATGATAATCTACCTTCAGCGCGCAAGTCCTGTCACGCGGCTCGAGAGATTGAACCTAATGCTTCTGACGTATAAAAATCAGTTCAGTAGGTTGCAGGAACTTACCTACAGCAAGGAATCATGTCGTTGTTCATTACTGTGGGTGTGTCGCTTCATATTTTGATTTAGTTTTCTTTACGGACTCACAACTGTCGCGACATCGTTTGCTATGGCGTGACAGAGAGTTATGGTTGTTTGACCGATTGTGTATTTCTCCATGATAGCTTTACTGTGATCGTCACTTATTGGAATCCGATATGACTTGGTTAGCCGTCTTTTCATACAACCCTTTTTCTGAAATCACTGATCTACTGATTTATAATCGTGGCGCCCGGGGTATGTATTGATCCCGGGGTTTTTTCTTTACACATGTTTATATGCAGGTATGTCAAACATTATTAAACCGAACTGTGATTTTGCTCTCAGCATCTACGTTGCAACTGTAAGCATCCTGTTAGCGTTTGCTCTGTTACCTCTTGACAGTTTTGTTTAACATTATCAACAAATCTTCCGAGTGCCGTGGATTTCACCAGTCGGTACCATTCCTAGAGTTTCGTTTGACATATCATACAGGCAGAATAATTTTGTTTACCACCACACAGTTAAATATATTGCCTATACGTTTCTTTTTCCATTATATGGATCATATATTATATATTACGTTTGAAGTGATTCGTTTTGGGCCAATTCGTTTTTTCTCTTCATACGTACAGTTCATATATGTAGAATTCATTTTAACAAAACGATCCATATCGGCCTTTACTTTTTTTTCACTTAACCAGTTCACATCTACGATTCGTGCCTAAACTTTCTTTTGACTTGTATGAATCCATGTATATATTATACATGTTTGTATCGCCCCTTTTGACATCTAGGGTTTATGTATATAGGTGTAGTCATATCTAGGTTATGTGAAAAGAATATATTGATACTCGTTCTTGATACTTACCCATTTATATATAATTTTGTTAAATGCTTACACATGAAGTCAATAGTTCTTTTGAAGAGATTCGTAGAGCAAAGATTTAATCTAGAGACCTATTACTTCTTTCAAGGGTTTAGGGTAAATACACCTTGAAATTTCTATTATAGTTATCTCAAGGGTTAAAAGTAGAATTTGAAATAATATGTACATGTAGGAAGTAATAAGAACTATTACACTCTTATAATAATTTTTTTTCCTTTTATCATATATAAATAGATGATAGTACTTGAATAGAGATTCTTAACCATAAATTAAATCTTTGGCTATGGTTCATAACTCAAGGACTAAAGGTAGATTTAGAAGTGAAATTTATTTACTTATAACCATTTTAAAAATCCTAGAGAGTAGAGTTACTATCTCTCTAGCACAACTTAGACTGTCATATTCAACTGTTCCTACTTTCTTCTTTTAAAGTGGTACCATGTAACTATAGTTCCTCTATAATGTTTCTCTAGCATGCACCTAACCATGAGGTATCACTTTTGCATCTACAGGAAAGAAAAATACAATAATTAATCATCTGTAGAGGTTAAGTAACTCCAGATTTAAACCGACATTGGTTTAGAGATTCTGAGGTTTCTACTCAACAGATTTCTGGTCTACAACTAAACAGAATCTGGAAGGTGAGTGCCTTAGGATGGATTCTGTTAAATGTAGTACTAATATCAAACACACCATTTAATTAATTTTTCTATATGTAGTCAATTCATACCACCAGAAATAGAATAACAAAAATTTCAGAACATACCACAATCTGCAAATGACCAACCTCCCAACCTTAGAGTCCTCTTTGTCTCCCAGGACTCACCCCCGAGTAGAGATCACCTCCTAGAATAGATCAACCTCTGATCTGCTTAGGAGCAGCTTATTTAAGCTCATAATTCCCCAAAGCATGTTTCTAATTCTGCGTCCAGAATAGCAGGATGCTTTCTTTCCTGTTTAGCCTAGGCTTCCCATTTTGGGACTCTTTAAAGCTGTTTTAAGCTTTTCCTCAGCTTTTCCAACTTTTCTCACCTCTTCCCAACTACTTTCCTCTTCATTGGGGAAATTTAGATTCCTCCTCAAATCTAAATTAATTTCTTTCAAGGATTTTTGAAAGATTTTGGGGATTTGTTGCCTTATCCATCCTCATGGATTTGGCAAGTGATCTCTAATTCTCATCTTGGTTAAAATGCACAATCATTTTATTTATTTCCTCAAATAAAATATGCAAATACATTCACACCATACTTAGCCCTTGGGGTCCACCCCCTTAGGATTAAAGTTCAAATGTCTAACTTTAAAAAATTCAACACACAAAATTGGGGGTGTTACATATTCCCCCCTCACGGAAAATAAACACCGTCCTCGGTGTTCTTATTCAACTACTAGAGTTCATTTAAACAAAAATGGATATTTCTCCATCATTTCAGCTTCCCTTTCCCAAGTGGCTTCTTCAGCAGTAAAGTGCTTCCACTGCACCTTTACTCTGACCACTGTTCTGTTTCTCAATTCAATTTCTTCCCGCTCTAATATTTGAAGCGGTTCTGGCAGAAACTCCCCTTCTGGTTCCACCTGTACAACATTCCAATCAACTATGTGAGAAGCATCATGTACATATATTTTTAATAATGAAATATAAAACACATCATGTACTCTAACATGGGGTGGTAAGGCCAGCTTGTAAGCCACTGGTCCCACCCTTTCTAAAATTTCAAAAGGCCCACAATATCTAGGTGCAAGTTTTGCACAACTTCCAGCATAAAGTGTGCTCTTTTTGGGTTTGATGCGTAAATACACATGATCCCCCGCTTTGAATTCTCGGTGCACTCTTTTCTTATCAGCATAGCTTTTCTGGCGATCTTGTGCTGTCTTGATATTTCTTTGTATCTGTTTGACAATTCTCTCCATCTCTTGTAGTGCTTCTGGTCCCAGCACCAGTTTATCCTCTGGTTGACTCCAACTCAAGGGAGTACGGCACTTCCTCCCATAGAGTGCCTCAAACAGACTCATCTTAATAGAGGATTGGTAAATATTATTATAGGAAAACTCAGCTAAATGAAGATACTCTTCCCATTTTGATGGCCTATCCATCACGTACATTCTTAGCATATCCTCTAAAACTTGATTTGTCCTTTCTGGTTGCCCATCAGTTTGAGGGTGATAGGCAGTACTAAAATTCAGCTTAGTACCCATTCCTGCAAACAATCCCTTCCAAAATGCTGCTGTAAACTTAGCATCTCGATCTGATACAATCACCTTAGGAACTCCATGAAGCCTTACTATCTCCTTTAGGAAAACATTTGCTACTTGAGCTGTTCCAAAAGTAGACTTGACTGGTATAAAGTGAGCAACTTTTGTGAGAGTGTCTACTACTACCATAACAGAATCATGTTGATATTTAGTCTTGGGTAATCCTGTTATAAAATCTAGGGAAACTGTGTCCCATTTCCATTCTGCAATTGGCAAAGGGTTTAAAAGCCCCGCTGGGTGTTGATGCTCAACTTTGACTAACTGACATTCCATACATCTACTTAAATACTCTGCCACATCTCTTTTCATTCCTGGCCAGAACAACTTCTTCTTCAAGGCTGTTAACATCTTTTGGTATCCTGGATGTCCTGCATAGGGCTGTTTGTGATATTCATCTAGAATTTCTCTTTTCAATGACTCTATATTTGGAATATACAACCTATTTTTGAAGTAGAGCAGCCCTTGTTGGTTTTTAGTGTAATCTGTTTTATCCCTTGTCTGTAATTTCACCAAGAGTGCTTCATAGTTGGGATCTTGAGTTGCTGCTTTTCCTACCAATTCCTCTACCTCCATATGGGCACTACTCCCCAGGCTGTTTAGATTTTGACAAGCATTTCTACTTAATGCATCAACAACTTTATTCTCCTTCCCCTTGATATGTTTTATGTCCATATCAAATTCACTTAGAAAAGATAGCCATCTGGCTTGTCTTGCATTCAGGTCAGTTTGGGAGAAAAAATATTTGAGGCTGATATGATCAGTCATCAATGTGAACTTCTTCCCTAAGAGATAATGCCTCCACATTTTTAAAGCATGGATAACAGCTGCAAATTCCAAATCATATGCACTATAATTCTGTTCATGTATTTTCAGTTTCCTAGATTCATAGGCAATGACTGAATCTTCCTGCAACAGGACTCCTCCCAGCCCTTCTCCACAAGCATCTGTACATACAACAAACTCTTTATCAGGATCAACAATTTTTAATATAGGGGCTGAAATAAGTTTTTGTTTTAACTGCTCGAAACTTCTTTGACATTTTTCCGTCCACACAAACTTGACACCCTTTCTTTGCAATGAAGTGATGGGATGTGCTATGGCAGAAAATCTTTCCACAAATCTACGATAGTAGCCTGCCATCCCCATGAATGACCTTACTGTTGAAACATCAGTTGGAACTGGCCATTCCTTAATTGCTTTTACCTTTTCAGGGTCAACAGCAAGCCCTTTTTCAGAAATAATATGACCCAAATATTGAATCTTATCTTTATAAAATTCACATTTACTGAACTTGGCATATAGCTGATTTTCTTTCAAAGTTTGCAACACTATTCTCAGGTGTTCCTTATGCTCTTCCTCATTTTTGGAGTAAACTAAGATATCATCTATGAAGACAAGAACAAATTTGTCCAAATACTTATTCAACACACTGTTCATCAGGCACATAAATGTGGCAGGGGCATTCGTCAAACCAAAAGGTAGGACTACAAATTCGTAATGCCCATACCTGGTTCGAAATGCTGTTTTTCTGATGTCTTCTTCTTTAATTCTGAGCTGGTGATACCCAGTCCTTAGGTCTATCTTGGAGAAGACTGAAGCTCCTCTCACTTGATCAAAAAGATCATAAATTCTAGGAAGTGGATATCTATTCTTAATGGTCAACTTGTTCAGTTGACGATAGTCAATGCACATCCTAAAAGTTCCATCCTTCTTTTTCACAAATAAAACCGGGGCTCCCCAAGGAGACACACTTGGTCTTATATACCCTTTATCTAACAATTCCTGTAATTTCATTTTCAGTTCCATTAGTTCAGGAGGGCTCATTCGATACGGTGCTCGAGAAACAGGTGTTGCTCCTGGTACCAGATCGATTGAAAAATCAATCTCTCTTTTGGGGGGAAGATGAGGGATTTCCTTAGGAAAGACTTCCTTAAATTCTCTGATGACTGGTATAGCATCCAGTAACTCTTCCTCAGTTTGCTGTTCTATTTCTTCTACATGCACTGCATAGATTTGGTATCCTTTTCTAGCGGTTCTTTTCAATTGTAAGGCTGATATTTGTCTTACGGAAATGGACTTTGGTTTTCCTTTTATTGTAAAAGGTTTCCCTTCTTCATTCACACAATGCAGGGTTTTATCCCAGCAGTTCATTAGAGCTTTCTTCTTTTCTAGCCAATCCATTCTTTTCATGAGATCATAGGATCCTAATGGAAATATGTTCAAGTTTACTTCTGTTGAAAAACCATTTAATTGTATTGCTGTTTTGGGCAACTTATGAGTGACTTTTCTCTTAGTTCCAGTGGCCAGCTGTACCAACCATGATTGCTGAAATTTTTCAGGTTTAATTTTACATTTTTCTACAATTCCAGGACTAATGTAACTCAAAGAAGCACCTGGATCAATCAAAACAGTAACAGGTAGGTCAGAAATCTTACCCTCCATTTCCACCATGGTTGCTTGATGTTCTGCCTGTCGATTTTCCAAGGCTGCACTGATGGTTGGTATGTTTCTGGCTATGTCATTGACTGTTGTTGCCTCTCGCTCTCTGCTGATCATGTGTATATTTCGATGGGGGCAGTCCCTCATCATATGGGGTTCTCCACAGCCCCAACACTTCAAAGGTTCCTTCATTCTGACTGTCCCTTCCTTTTTATTGTTCCCCTCTACTGGTTTTGAAACCACTTGGGACTGAGCAGTTTGACTTTCTTTTGGTTTGTTGAACTTTTTCCTTTGATGATCTCTACCAAAATTCCTTAAATATGCTGGTTTTGGTCTCTTTCCTTTGAACTCACCCTTGTTCATCCAGCCCTTCCCTTGTTCAGCTTTACCTTTAAACTGCTGATAGCATAATCTTGCTTTTCTAACAGCTTCATCCATGGTCTTTGGGTTGTCAAACTCAATTTTCTCCTTGTACACCGTAGGCAAACAATTTAAAAACCTTTGCACTTTTTCCTTTTCTTCCCTAATGTAAGGGACATATCTCAGTAAATTAGTAAACTTAGTGACAAACTCATCAATAGTGAGCTGCCCTAGCCTAAGTTCATGGAATTCTTTTGCTTTATCGTCATAATAACGTTCATTCAAATAACGACTTTTGAACTTAGTCTGAAAATCTTCCCAAGTAACGGTCTTTTCATCAATGGCATGCACCATTTTTGTCTCTTCCCACCAGAGTGTAGCTTTTCCTTGTAGCTGGTACACAGCTAATCTAGCCTTCAGATTGCTCTCATATTCATAAACTTGAAAATACTTGATCATGTTCAGCAACCAAGCTTCAGCATCCTCCTCCTTCTCCCCATCATAGGAGGGAGGTTTGATCTTTCTAAATTCTCCCTGCAACTCTCTTTTCTGCTTATGTTGATTTCTAGCTGCATCCTCATCCTCAGATTCATCCATCTTTCTTTTCCCCGAACCTTCGCCCTCCTGGCTGTTCCGGGAAGTTAGCTCTCTGATGAGCTTTTCCTGCTCCTTACTGGCTGATGACAACATGTCATTTTGGCTTCTTAATTCAGCCAACTCTCGTTGCATCCGGTGCAACATAGCCAGTACCGAGGCATTGGGATCTGGAGTAGCAAACTCATCACGCAGATCCACATAAATCCCTTCACCTTCAGCCATTTAAACTGTACACACTTACAACACAGATTAGCAAAAGTTTATAACCTTAAAAAAAAACAAAATATGTAATAAGTAGCGAGCACAAAATTGACAGCCCAATTTTTGTAACGGTGCTCCGATACCATTTGTAACACCTCCAGTTTACGAAATTTTTTTTTTTTCATGTACATTTGAGTTCCCTTATTATTTACAGGGTCATTTGAATACTAAGTCAGAATTTGGATATTAATTGTGCTTCCCTCTGCTCCTTTAGTATTTCTTATAACTTTACGAAGTTTCTTGTCCACTATTCCCCTAAGACTATTCACATTAAATCCATATATATCACATATATATGACATAGGATATTTGTATATCTCATATACAATATGTATACAACTTAAATCTATATATAACACATTTATATATATCTCAAGTTCATATATAACACATATATATCTTTTTTTTCCCACATAGGCTATTTGTATATCACATATATGATACTCATACCTATCAAATCCATATATATATATATATATGTCAATTGATAAAGTTCATTTAAAAGTTGCATACGACCCTATGTAGTTAAAACCTATATATATATAAATATATATATGTAACCCATATGTATATAATTATACCACTTGATGTAATTATGGAAGGGCGCACCCATTATCACACAGCATGTAATATATATCTATATACATGTGTCGATGCCTCTCAACGGCAAGCGATGGCCGCCTTCCCAATCAAATTTTAACCTAAGGTAGTTTAAAGGTGCGTCTATAGTGAATCTTTGATTTAGCTTATCATACATTTAATCCACGTCGTACCTGGCAGAGTGATATCTTCGTGCTGCTGGACCGTCAACTACATTACGACGTTTGAATTTGTGAAACGTGTCAAACTCTTACTCGAACCCTGCTAGGACTTCTATTGCGTATATTCTTGCAGGATTTGTCTCGGCATAGCACCTCCTTTCCAGCTAATGTTGTACGCAGAACCTAAGGCCGACTGTCTGCGCGTTGTGTAAACCTTGTGAACTCCAAAGTTAGCTTGACGGTTTAGCCATGATTTTTTTCTCGAATTGAAACCTACACCTACGCGCCTCTTGTCTACGTTCACAGATTTCTCAATACTAGTACTGCGTAGTAGCTGTATGGGCCGCCTAACTCAGGGTTCAGTACAGCCAGGTGTGACGGCTACGTGTTTTCTAATATTTTACTGGTTCTTTTTGCAGGTGCAACGTATCAGTCGTGGAAGGAAAGTGCGGTGTACCGCGGCCATGGGCCACAGATAAATCGACGGTTGGAAATTCAGATGGATTTCCCAACCAACATCGGGATTCTATGAGGATTTGTGACAGTAAAATTAGGGTTCGAGTATTCTTTTAATGGGAGACCCTTCAATCGATTTCATTGCCAGACCCTCCCTATTTTTTTTCCTGTTTTCCTTTCTCTGGACAAATCCTCTATTGCATGTATGTCACAGACAGGGAGTCTGCCTTTCATTCGGGTCTCTGTGACAGAGCCAACCGAACATTTGGGGCGTTTAAATCCTTGGTTAAATTCTCCGCTCGATTGTAACCCTAACCATTTGTTCGGGATTCGGGTTTATAATTTTGTTGTTTTTACTGCCGTCAGCTATCTATTGTATAGGTTGGAATCTTTGCGACGCGGGATCTTTTACACAAGATTTAGTGTGTATGAAACCGTCATACAACTTCCTCGCGTAGGTGTAGAGGGTTCTCCTTTTCTAGTGGCGATCATGCGACACGGCCTTGAGGTAACCCTCTCTCTTGAGTAACCCTAAAATTCATTCTATCGATTATAGCGAGTTGTGCTTTAGAAGGTTTCTTTGTGACATATTTATCATCTGGATTCTGGCTGTCGATCGAAACTCTCCAAAGTTCGATCAAATTTATTGTAGTTTCGGATTATATGTTTTACGTTTGACCCATTACGGTTGTCGGACATCAAAAGGCGATTAGAAGTTAGAGTCGAGTTTTCTAATTACGCAGATAGTTTCTATCTTGAATTTGCGGCGTTGTGAAATGGTTTACTACGAGGAAAGGGTCCCGAATTTACTATGTCGGTGGTCCACCTCCCTGAACGCCAGCTCAACGCCGTTATTTCTATCGTTTTGGTAATGATAATCTACCTTCAGCGCGCAAGTCCTGTCACGCGGCTGGAGAGATTGAACCTAATGCTTCTGACGTATAAAAATCAGTTCAGTAGGTTGCAGGAACTTACCTATAGCAAGGAATCATGTCGTTGTTCATTACTGTGGGTGTGTCGCTTCATATTTTGATTTAGTTTTCTTTACGGACTCACAACTGTCGCGACATCGTTTGCTATGGCGTGACAGAGAGTTATGGTTGTTTGACCGACTGTGTATTTCTCCATGATAGCTTTACTGTGATCGTCACTTATTGGAATCCGATATGACTTGGTTAGCCGTCTTTTCATACAACCCTTTTTCTGAAATCACTGATCTACTGATTTATAATCGTGGCGCCCGGGGTATGTATTGATCCCGGGGTTTTTTCTTTACACATGTTTATATGCAGGTATGTCAAACATTATTAAACCGAACTGTGATTTTGCTCTCGGAATCTACGTTGCAACTGTAAGCATCCTGTTAGCGTTTGCTCTGTTACCTCTTGACAGTTTTGTTTAACGTTATCAACAAATCTTCCGAGTGCCGTGGATTTCACCAGTCGGTACCATTCCTAGAGTTTCGTTTGACATATCATACAGGCAGAATAATTTTGTTTACCGCCACACAGTTAAATAGATTGCCTATACGTTTCTTTTTCCATTATATGGATCATATATTATATATTACATTTTAAGTGATTCGTTTTGGGCCAATTCGTTTTTTCTCTTCATACGTATAGTTCATATATGTAGAATTCATTTTAACAAAACGATCCATATCGGTCTTTACTTTTTTTTTTTCACTTAACCAGTTCACATCTACGATTCGTGCTTAAACTTTCTTTTGACTTGTATGAATCCAGGTATATATTATACATGTTTGTATCGCCCCTTTTGACATCTAGGGTTTATGTATATAGGTGTAGTCATATCTAGGTTATGTGAAAAGAATATATTGATACTCGTTCTTGATACTTACCCATTTATATATAATTTTGTTAAATTCTTACACATGAAGTCAATAGTTCTTTTGAAGAGATTCGTAGAGCATAGATTTAATCTAGAGACCTATTACTTCTTTCAAGGGTTTAGGGTAAATACACCTTGAAATTTCTATTATAGTTATCTCAAGGGTTAAAAGTAGAATTTGAAATAATATGTACATGTAGGAAGTAATAAGAACTATTACACTCTTATAATAATTTTTTTTCCTTTTATCATATATAAATAGATGATAGTACTTGAATAGAGATTCTTAACCATAAATTGAATCTTTGGCTATGGTTCATAACTCAAGGACTAAAGGTACATTTAGAAGTGAAATTTATTTACTTATAACCATTTCCAGAATCCTAGAGAGTAGAATTACTATTTCTCTAGCCAAAATTTATACTGTCATATTCAACTGTTCCTACTTTCTTCTTTTAAAGTGGTACCATGTAACTATAGTTCCTCTATAATGTTTCTCTAGTATGCACCTAACCATGAAATATCACTTTTGCATCTACAGGAAAGAAAAATACAATAATTAATCATCTGTAGAGGTTAAGTAACTCCAGATTTAAACCAACATTGGTTTAGAGATTCTGGAGTTTCTACTCTAGGGATTTTCTGGTCTACAACTAAACCAATCTGGAAGGTGAATACCTAAGGATAGATTCTGTTAAATGTAGTACCAAAATTTTTCATTGTCATCAAATAAATTTTTATATGTAGCCAATTCATACTGTAATAAGACATAGTAACAAGAATTTCAAAACATACCACAAAATCTGCCAAAATGACCAACCTCCCAACCTTAGAGTCCTCTTTATCTCCCAGGACTCACCCCCGAGCTGAGATCACCTCCTAGAACAGATCAACCCCTGATCTGCTTAGGAGCAGCTTATTTAAGCTCATAATTCCCCAAATCATGTTTCTAATTCTGCGTCCAGAATAGCAGGATGCTTTCTTTCCTGTTTAGCCTAGGCTTCCCATTTTGGGATTCTTTAAAGCTGCTTTAAGCTTTTCCTCAGCTTTTCCAGCTTTTTCTCACTTCTTCCCAACTACTCCTCTTCATTGGGGAAATTTAGATTCCTCCTCAAATCTAAATAAATTTCTTTCAAGGATTTTTGAAAGATTTTTGGGGATTTGTTGCCTTATCCATCCTCGTGGATTTGGCAAGTGATCTCTAATTCTCTTTTTGGTCAAAATGCACAATCATTTTATTTATTTCCTCAAATAAAATATGCAAATACAATCACACCATACTCATCCCTTGGGTTCCACCCCCTTAGGATTAAAGTTCAAATGTCTAACTTTAAAAATTCAACACACAAATTGGGGGTGTTACATCACTCTACGTACTATCAATTCTGTTTCATTGTTTCATTGATTGTAAATTATTTAGTTCAGAAATAGGAAAGTAGTAACTAATGTTGCTGAAAAATGAATGAATGATACAGGACATTGAGGAGATTGTGATTGGCGTTGGCTGAAGAATTGAAATAATTACTGCAAATCGCAATTCCAATTCCAGGTATGATAGTAACTCTCATTTCAATTAATAGCTTAACACAAAGGTTAGAGAACTTCCTAGCAAAATCTTTATCTCCCACTGTATGTGAAGATACCATCCTTTTACCTTGTCAAAATCAACGGTCTTAGATGCAAAATCTTCCAACCACAGAACAATCCGAAGGCATAGCTGTGCAGTGTGATCTGTCATGACGAAGTCACAGGCCTCTTGTTGTAAACCCCTACGTTGTCTTCAATACCTTTGCCAAACAAATACCAAAGAAGTGATGGTCATGTCGCTGCTTGATCTGAGCCCCGTTATACTCTCCAATTCAACTCCATGTTATGATCGTAGGTCATATCATTTTAATCCAACATGTATCATCATTATGTGAATTTTTTTTTATGATACTCCATCTCAATTGAAACACAACTCAACACAGTGCTAGCCATCATGACTCAAACTAGTCGGGTGATCAGTGTAACCATCACGTCTAAATAAAGAGAATGCACCTCCTCATGCATTCATCACTTGTTTCTCCAACACTTTGTCATGTCCTCAATTTGATCAAGAGCTCTCTCCATCAATACAATGCTCATTGTCCCATATCCCCATGGTTTTAAACCAAATAGCCACCCAGTTTGTAAAAAATGTCTAAGTCTCATCAACACAATCGATGCCCAAGTGCACCAACCATGGCATCTGCACCATTGCAACTCCATCCAGCTCCAAAGTGTCTCGTATCTATTGTTTCCATCAAGTCGCTCCTCATGAACACAACCCATACTATGTCCCATGGCATGCGTCCCTTACTACATTAAAGTCAAGTACCACTCTGACGTCATCTCCTCAATGAACCAGATACTCCAGGACCACCATAATATGAAGCCTCCACCCGTTGTAGCTTTATTTAAATCACAATGAGTTCCTACGAAGCATCTCGATTAACACTTCGACAATTTCACTTGATTTGGTCACAAATGGCATCGTAAGTTGCCTTGGCCCTCTTTGTCATATGAATACTCTCATAGGCTGCTCATATCTATAAAATATGGAACTATTTTCCAAAGTGTACAAGGCTGCTCAGTCCATAAATAATGTCTACTATCATTATCTAATAAAGTAAATTTTCCCAACATCCTTTACATGGCACTTCTCTCCCAATCCCTGTACATATCTCTAATTTCTCTAGCATAATGTCATTCATGCATTCTATGTTCCATATCTCCAACTAAATCGCTCTGGCTTGAGCTTCCCTTCTCTAGTAGACCCAACAGCGCATTAGTAATCACATCCATGTCCTTCATCTAGGCTATGACCATAGGGACTCTACCACTACTCTTCCCTCCAGGTTCTTCCTTCATGATTTTCTCCCCCACTAAAGGTTCACCAAGACTTCCTCTTGGCCTTGGTCATGAAGAAGTCTAGCCATGTATCATAACATCTTCACTCTGATATGCCCTTCCTTATTTCCATGATGCATGTGAGAAACTTAGACAAATATCCACTTGGAAAAGCATGACTCATCCATCACAAATCTCATCACGTTCCACCATTGTCATGGAAATATGAAAATTCTTCTCTAAGGTTGCATAATTTCCAAACAAGTCCCGCAAAAAATAATATTCCTTTCTACCCAAATGAAAAAGGTCTCATTATAATCTTCCAAGGAAATAATTTCCATCAAATGAATAAATAAACTCTCCCTTTTCACATCGCTTCATATGGCTCATATTCCGAAATTTTGCAAAGAATACAAGTCACTTCAATACTTACATATTCATTAGGTCTCTCCATGTCAGTGCCTCCTATCACCAATGTGTGTAATGTGCATGAATCTAGTTCAACTCGAGCTAGTTCAATCACCTTGAATTCTTCCTCTTAATGCTGTGCAACACTATTCTTCTCACATGTAACCCTCAGGTTCGTGATTGATAGCTTCATACTACATTAACAAAGCCAAGTTGAACGAACCCAGGGCAGGGGTTAACAAAAGAACCTCAAGTTCATCTTGAATTCTTGAGTATTTTTCTTTCATGTGTTTCTAGCCTATGCAAAGTCTTCACAAATCTCTAAACATTGTTCCACTGTGAAATTAAACAGACTGTTTTTCTTTCCATGATGTTCAAATCAACTCCTCACCTTGAAACAGATTTATACCACCGATCATGCGGTCATAGATGTATTGGTTCAAGGAAACTTTTTCAAAGCCCACTTTCTGCAAAACCTAGCTCTAATACCATCTGTCACAACCCTATGCTAATCATCACTTAAATTCCACTTTTAGCCATGGTTCGGCACTACCCAAACTTTTATGTTCAACACTACTAAGGTTCAAAAACTACGCCTATCACCAACACTTCGATTTTTTGTAGTTAAGTGTTTTAATTTCTTCAATAATGCAATATAAAAAAATTCATTTATTATAAAATAATATCTACTTCATAAAATATATGACTTCATCCAAAAAAATAATATGACACTGTACAAAAGATTATGAAGGGAGGAGAAACACTCGAATAAGCCTACACAATATACTTATAGAAGTTTGCATGTTAGTTTACAAGTACAAGTATTTTACAACTCTTGAAAAAATTCTTGACTAGCATACCCAAATTTTCCAATTTCATTCCACAGTCGTGCATCACTTGACCGTCACACTATTACTTCCTTCCCATCCATACCTATTGTTTACACTATGAGAAACCCCAAGTTTCACATTTGCAAAAACAAATTTCAGTACTCATTGAACCTACCTAATCCTACACGGCCTTAGCCTCTACTCAACCTGAATGGAACTAAACACCAAATGAACCGAATGACCTGAAATATTGCACGACATTGACAACACAATTAACTCAACTGCACATGACCAAGTTCACCCTATTGTACATGACCTGGTTAATCGGAACGCAAACAACCTAACTCTCGGCGACTTGAATGACCCAACTGCACACGTCCTTAGCAAATTGGTTATGCACAACACGTGTTTTTCTCCTACAACCAAGTTCTGCACACATAAATTGTCCTCAATGTTACATGCACGACCCAACCTTAGTAAAAAACATGACAAGGCATCAAATTTGCACACACGATCGAACTAGAAAATTGTTAACATGACCTGTCTTGCACACAAAAAATTCATTTTGCCTGACACAACCTGACCCAGGTATGAACACATGACCTTAGTGATTCACATAATCCAATTCTCAAATTTTCACAGCACAGACGACCCGAGTTCATTTACTTATTTTTCCCACCCTGCTGGCCCATATCCTTCGATTCTCCTTCGCTTTCCTTTGCTATGAAGTAGCTTGGCCAAATTAAAATATGCCCAAAAGAATGGAAATTCCATTCTATTTATTCCTCGTTAGTCGATAGAAATACAATGAGATATGTTTGATTGTCCTCACTAGTTGATCAAGCCATATGCACACCCAGTCGACCTTACAACTAAACATGCTCCCACCCATCGCACCGCCTACTTGCCCAACTCCCGTCACACTTACTTAAATGCATATAACCGAACACAAGTCATTTTTTACTGAACACGGGCGCTCATCGCAACAACGTGTCCACCACTATGTCCACACATCCATCACACAAATCGAGCACACCCATACTAGCACCGTCGATTTTTTGACTATCTTGTCTACCGGTGGTCGTCACGGGAGCTCGCCTAGCTTGAAGCTGTGACACCCTTGGTTTGGATTCCTTATACCTTTCCGAACCCTTCGTCCCAACAACATTGTATTTATATGATGTCATTGCTCATAGAACAACACACTACACTCAGTATATATTTATATTTTTCCTTTTAAATGTAAACTAATCAAATGGCAATAACAATAACAATATTATTTTTAAGATCGACGATTCTATTAAGAATGTGAATGAAAGTGTGTTTGAGTATTGTTAACATAGAAGATTCTAAGAACCATTGGAATGAAAGTGTGTTTGAGTATTGTTAACATCGACGATTCTAAGAACAACGTGAATGAAATTGTGTTTTAGAGTGTCAATGATGGTGTGTTTGAACGCGTGGATAGAGAATTTCTACAAGGATCGACAAGTCCAAGATCATTGTGTCAGAATTTTGATAATTATAGATTCTAAAAATATTTCAAAATTTGATGGATAAGAGCTACGTTAGTTATTTAACTTGGCTCTTGTCCATTAATTCCGCAATATTTCTAAAATATAGAAATCCAAAGTCCTTCCTTCTCATTGTCCTTGTTGAGTTGTGAATTTTCCTTCTAATAGGATCGACCTATTCTCAATTAATAGAGTGACTTAGGCCGGGAAAAATCTATATAAATTGTTTATAAATAAATAAATAAAATGAACCATGCTATAACTTTATTTTAAATTATTATTAAAATTGTTATCAATTATTAGAAAATTTAATATAAAAACTAAATATATATACATTTTAAAAACAATGTAATAGTATTCTTAGTTTTGAAATTCATATCATTTAAAGTGGAAAGAGACTTTACAATAACATTGCTAATACTACTAATTATAAAAAATGCATTTAAAAAAAAAACTTTCTGAAAATATATTAAATCAAATTTAATATTCAAAATTCACATATTTTACATATTTGTATTAGAATACATAACATATGCAACAACTCTATTTCTCTATACATGTTTCCTCAATTATCTATGTGATCAAGATGATTGTTTAAAACCTCATATATTTTGTCATTTCTAAGATTAAAATTTAATGTTAATATAGATATACATCATGAATATTTTAAAGATTACAGTTCAATTAAAATGTTTGATTTTTATTTAATTTTAAAAAAAAATTGTTATTTTTTAAAATTTTATGTATTCTAATAAATTATTTTTTATTATTCAAAATTTTATATTGTTTTAAAAAAATATTTGAATCAGTAATAATATCATAATAGTTAAAAATATAATAGCTGACGATATAGTAATAAATATTTAAATGTTACACATAAATATATGAATATGTATCCACGATTGAGGAGGTTCGGGATATGGTAAGTTGAAATCGAATATTATACCTTTGAAAGTCAAAGAGAATGACGCAGAAAGAAGCTGAAATCAAATGATTGTTATGGTCGGGTGATAGGGAAAAGGAAGCATAAGAGGTTGGAGAGATCACGTTGCAAAAACACAGGTGTCTACACAAACGCACTAACGAGGTTGAAGCAACCGATTGGAGGGACGACTTAAGCGTAACAGATTGCAGAGATGACTGAATTGTAATAGAAGAGGTGTCAACATTCCCTAATGTTGAAGGTAACCAGTTAGTGACAAAGGTGGGTTTCTCCTGGACACGATTTGAAGTTGAGTTTCTCGAATTTCGTGGATCCGCATACATCTCTGGAACCATAAAAATGTGCCACCAACACTTATACGTTGGGTATAAATAAGGTCTATCACACGATCGAATTCAGAAGAACACGTCCTGCAAATCGATTTCCAAATTTGGAAGAAGGAGAAGTAATATCTCGAAATAGATTTAGGTTTTCCTTGTGAATTAAAGAGATGGCCATGAAGTCCAAGAACATGGAAATGCTGGGGATTTCAATAATAGCAATAATGTTGCTAACATCCAGGATTCTGATAACGGATGCCAAAGCTGCGACTGAAGGCTGCGCGCGTCGAGGGTTGCTGGGTTGGTCGGGAAACGTTAAGGCTGCATCAGGGTGCCACAGACCAGGGTACCCTGTACCCCCTGGTTCTACCTGCCCTCCCGGTCCCGGTCAACCTCCCCATCATACTCGTCCTATTCTGCATGTTTAATCTAACAACATCTGCCTCTTCGCATCTCTCCATTTAGTTCTCCCCAGACACAGAATACGAGTCATTGTTCTTTACATTTAGTCACTTTCTCCTGTAGGTAGAGTCTCAATAAATATCAGTCAGCCATGTTATTATCATGGAGTATGATACCTCTATTATCAAAATAAAAAATGGAGTTTCTCTTGGGTTACTTTTATTCTTA
Source organism: Pinus albicaulis (assembly GCA_034641835.2). Lineage (NCBI taxonomy): Eukaryota > Viridiplantae > Streptophyta > Pinopsida > Pinales > Pinaceae > Pinus > Pinus albicaulis. Next base: position 401,772,329 of record CM076583.1, on the reverse strand, counting down.
AAATTTTACCTAACACTATAGATGGCAGTAGATGCAATTATGTTTTATATTTTTGAGGAATGTTTATGTTTTTTTAATTCAATTTTCATATATACCGTTTTAATGGACGTATGAATTAATTTTTAATATATTTTTATTTTTTAAATAGTTTTTAGTTTTGCACCATTTTATTTGCAAGTAGTTTTATTTTAAAATCTTAACTCATAGTTTTAAAGTTCTTTTCACTTAGAGTTTCTTGGGAAAAATTGGGCCATTAATATATCTTATCCTTACAAGTTTTTGACTATGTGGTCCATGGATATTTAAGTTCTATTTTAAATGGTTATTAAGTGATTTATTATTTTTAATATTCTATTTTACTAATTTAGTTTATAAATTAAATTATTGAGAAAATAAGATAGGCATCAGTGCATGTATCAAAACATTTAGTTTGTGATATATTTTTTATTGTCCAAATTAAAAGTAAAACAAATCATGAAACTTATCTAAATTATAATTTATTTTTATTTATTGTTATTATGAATTATAAAAGGAATTAATATATAAGTTAAACATGTATGTATTTTGGAAAAATGTAACAATATTCTTAAGCATGGAGATTGACCCCGTATTTTATCATGAAAAAATTTAACTTTTAAATAGATTTTGTTGCAATACCGTGGGCCAATACCGTGGCTTATCATACCACATGCACAATATAAGTTGATTTGAGATTTTCTTAAAAAAAAGAAAAAAAAAAAAAACTAATTTGGAGAAAAATATTAACCCTTGGTTCATAAATACTACTATGAATATTTTGGCATATTTGATGGAGGTTCAATCTCTAACCTCCACGTAAACATTATTGATAATTAAACTAAAATTATGGAAAAATTATTACAGTCCTATCAACATAATCATGTTTTATGGAAGGGTTGAAACCATTGTCATATTTTTCTTTGCTATACTGTTTTATGTCAGTGGTTGGTATATGATTAAATATTATTATCAAAGGGTAAAGATTTTAATGGAAATGCAATACTTATAGGATGTTTCAAATTATTGCAATGGGGATACTAGTGATATGAGTTAAGAGCTCTTTAGTTCATGTATTTTTCAAACAAAGAATTTGTAATGAAAGGATTTTATTCTTCCCATTATTTAGGTATTGAGGAGTTAACTTAACTAATATTGGAAACTCACTATATATTATATATATTTTTTGTTAGTAAGTTTTATATTTCTTTGTAATATTCGTACAAAGTGCATAATGATCATTTTCTACTCTTATTAGCCGATTTTCCAAACATGGTCTAGAATTCCTAACAAGACAGACTAAAAATAAACCATAGAAGGATGTGATTATACATGTAGATCTAGACAGAGGCCTACCTATGAAGGGAGTCTAGTTCTAGAAAGAACAGTGGCTAGACTAAACCATGAACTGAAGCACGGATAACAACTATAAAAGGAAAATTCACATAGCTCCTAAGAGCCCAAAATGATGGAAAATGGGCCTAAAATATCCATAGGTTTATTGACTATTGTAATCTAGAGTAGTAGATTGCATATCAAATCAAATAAGTTAAAATTCAAACGTTGAAGTGGAGCAATCTAAATTTTCTCCTACAATGAAAACTGAAGCACCATAGAGATATTCTTAGAAGATGTTGATTGTTCCACCAATATTTTAGCTCCATGCTTACTAACTATCCATGAAACAAATGTGGTCAAAAAATGGTTCTAATTCTCAGTAATCTCTAGGAACTCACACATTTCGTATCCTTCCTTTTCTTGTGACATGAAATCTTGAGCCATGAAGATTTCTTTGAGCTAGTATAAATGTATCAAACAATGATTTTTGGTTTCATTAGTTATAATACAGTGAAGAACCATGATGAAAGACATCATTTCTCCCAAATTTGGCCTTTCTTCAAAATACCCTATGAATCATGGACATTTTTCTCTGTTGATTAAACATCATTATATAGACCTCTTGAGATGGAACCAATGTGTTAGTGCAGTTTGGAGGAGGTTTGAATTGAAAGGATATTTTACTATGTGGCCCAAGATCTCAGACATTGAGCCTCATGACCACATTTAAATTACAACTAAAGAAATGTATTGAAAACAAAACCACAGAATCCACTAATTAGTAGGGAAATTGGGAGGTTGAATAAGGATATTGTCCCAAAGTATTTGACAATGTAGCTAAATTTGTTAAGTATTGGCAGTTCTCCCTTTCCATTTTCAATAGAATAGGACAATTGCTCATAATACTTTTTATTATTAATTACTGCTTAACTAGAGATTTAATTATTAATTAATTAACATATCAATATCATTATTAACTATTAATCATTTAATTAATTAAAGTATCATTTTATAATTTATCATTTAATTAACTAATGTAATAATTAAAGTAATAGTTTTTTAAACTTTGACATTTCTGATACATAATGAGTATTTGAGACTATCTTTCACATAAAATAATTTTATGTCAAGTTTAAAACTTACAAATAAGGTTCATCTTTAGGACCAAGGTAAAAAAAAAACAGATCAATCCTTGTAATTAAGTAAATGTCAAGTTCCAAAATTAGTCGTTACATCTATAATATCATTTAATAAAAGCTAACCTTATTGACAAAGTTTTAGTCAAGAAATTGTAACTAATATAGTAAATGGTAAGAAATTATTAGACAATTTATATTAATTATTAGTTAGTATATTATTAATATTAAATAATTTTTAATCAAAATTAGCATTAGTAGTTAGATTTTGAAAAACTAATTTAGTCATAAGAAATTATTAAAGTAGAAATAATTCAAAACTATTATTAAATGATAATGAAACTTATCTATCTATGTTGACTGAACACTAAGAAAAAAATGAAGGATTGGAACTAATTCTCATGAGTTTCATAGTGAGACTTCCCCACTCTTACTCACATCTGCTCTCAATTCCCTAACATCTGCCACACTTCCACTCTTCTTGACATATAAATCCACCCCTTCTATAGTGATCTTGGAGCGCTTATTTCTCTTCTCTTCGATCATCGAAACAATATTTTGAAGAATCGAACTTAGATTATTTTTCCTTTCTTGAGGTACGATAGGCCGCATTGGTCTTAGTGGACGTTAATCATCATCATCATCATCATCATTATATATATATATATATAGAATTATATATATAATACAAAGACTTACACAATTTCCAACCATCATCCCTATTGATTATTAATTTTCAATTGTTTTAGTTATTTAATAATTTAGTATTATTTTAATAATTTTGAATTTTATTAGTTCCTTAATTTAGGTCTTTAATAATTTAGTTAATTCAAATTTATGCTTTACAATTTCTGTTCAATTGATAGTTAACATTAATGTATAGTTTATGCTCAATGATCATTTATCTATGGTTTGTTAATATCAGTTGATGGTTTCTGCTCAATTAAGATGTAGATTTCTCCGGCTACCACACCTCTTTGTATGTATTTTTAAAATTAAATATTTTGATGTGTATGATTAGTATATAATTTTAAAACAAATTTATGTTGTTTTCTATGCAGACCACAATTTTTCCCAGACGATGGAGATCTTGCCGAAATCTGGTAATTGTTTTTTCAAAAATAAAAATCCTGGAGTGTTTGAATCACTTTCTATGCTGAATATGGATTCAACACCATCAATAACCCCTCGGCCTCATAAATTCATCAATTTTGACAATTGTAACATATATTTTCAAATTTTTCTGTCGAATTTTATCACAATCTTGGAGGAATTTCCATTATTTTTCTCACTAATTTATGGGCTTTTTAGACTACACTCAAATTTATTTATTTACCTTTTCGACATCATAACTTTACACACCCCTCCACTTGAACCTTCGATCAATCACTAAGACAAATAATATACCTCACATATTCACTCCTCATTAACTCTTTCCCATCCATTATTAATAAAAATCAAAAGTCAACACACCTCATTCTGCCTTTAATTTATATATATTCCTATCAGAAAAAAAGTCACTTTTCATGAGACCGATGCCCCCTTGTCTTGGGACCACACTAGTGATGACTTAAATTCAACTTGTCGACATGATTCGCCAGCTCCCAACCTTTTCGCTAAAACTAGTGAATAAATATTTTGTTAAGTGTTTTAATTTCTTCAATAATGCAATGAAATACATTCATCTAGATTTCATTAAAATCTACTTCATAACATGTATGACTTCATTCAAAACAACAATATCATAATGTACAGAAGATTATGAAGGGATGGGAAAATCTCGAATAATTCTACTCAATATACTTATAAAATTGGGCGCAAGTTATTTTACAAGTACAAGTATATTATAACCTTCGACAACCTTCTTAACTAGCCTTCCCAACTTTTTGAACTTCATGCCACAGTCATGCAACACCTATCTGTAGCATTCTTGCTTCTTGATTGACCACACAAGGAGAAATCCTATGTTTCGACTTTGCAAACACATATTTCAATAGTCGTTCAACATGTCTAATCTTTTGCAACCTGAGTCTTTTCCCAACACAACTCGACATGAACTCGTGCGTGAGCCAGATGGCCCGGAATGTTTCACGACCTAAACGACCCATTTTTCATTACTTCACACGACCTAGTTCACCTGATTACACATGACCCACGTCATCCAAACGCACATGACCTGACTCTGAAAAACTTGAACGACTCGAGTTCACACATCCTGAACAACCCAGTTCGGCACAACACGTGATCTGAAAATTTACTCGAATTCTCCACACATACCTCAGCGTGAACGTTTCACACACAAATCAAACCAAGTACATGGCATCACCCAGCCTAAATTTTGCAAACAAGGACCGACCAAACCAAGGTTTACATGACCCTGCCTTTAGACACAAACTTCATTTTACCCAACAGAACACGATTCTAGTCTACACACATGACCTAAAAATTCCAGAAGACTCGATTTTTAGCTTTCTTGAATCCACATGTCTCAAGTTCTGTTTAATTGGCTTTCCTACCCTGCGGGCTCGTACCCTTCAGTTCTCCTTCGCTTTTCTTATCTCTGAAGTAACTTATCCAAATTTGATGATGCCCAAATGAACGAAACCTCAATTATATTTATATGCTCATCCATCCAATGAAATGCGAGGAGACATTCCCATTGGTTTTTCTCATGGGTCAGACTGCCCATCTACAGGCCCTACCAACCTACCCAAAACTCTAGATGCGACCCTTCCTAATTTCACTAAGTCATGGGAAACCTTCATTTATTTGGGTGTGAACCCTCGCTCATCCACACATGCCTTCTTCTCACACCACCTTGTCGCATAACAACAAAAAAAATTCAATAGAACATAAGCACCCGTCACTACAACACGCCCGCCACTACATTTGTACAACCATCACACAACTTAGGTGTGCCCATACCCACATTGTTGATTCTTCAATACTCTCGTCTGTTGCTGGTAGTCGCAGATGCTCACCCAAGCGGAGGCCCTCACGTACTCCCCCACGATAGAAATTTTATCTCCCTCAACAACACCATCTCAGAAAACTCCATTTCCAAGACAAAAAATTCACAAATTCTCACCAACTCTGACATAAAATGCTCATGTTGCATGAAATTCGTGCTCTCCATCACATGAATCTCCATCAAGTCTCATGACAGCATGTATGGGTAAGAATGCTCAATCCATGGTCATTAACCAAAATCTTGAAAATCCTCCATACTACCCCATCATGTGGAA
>CM076583.1:401590417-401766495 GCA_034641835.2 Pinus albicaulis | reverse complement strand
TTGGGGGTGTTACACATTCCTTCCCGTTCTAGAATATCCCCCAGTTCCTAGTCCTCTGTACTTTCTTCACTTATTGCCATTTCCGTATCGCCCTTTACATCTTCATCATAATCGATGCCTTCTGGGGTATATTTCAGAGTGATATTGTTCGGATCTAGGGATGCCTGCTTCGAAGAACCCAAAGCCTCTGGTACAGAGTCCCACTGATGGGATTCTTCGACTGTTTCATCTTTAGATCCCAAAAATTCAAAGGAATTCCCAGTGCCCTTACTTGATATCCATGCTTTAGGCTGGTTTCTTTGGTTTGCTCTCTATCTCCCACTTGGGTGAGAAAAGCCTTCCTAATCTTTACCTGCTCCTTCCTTACTCTTTTTGATTTTCTTTATTATAGGACATTCTCTGAACATAAGTCCATGCTCATGAAATCTATGACAGCGGAAAGGAATCTGCTCATAATCAATGGCCTGAAAAAAAACTTCATCTCTAAATTCAAGCCACAGACCTTCATGCAGAACCCCTAAGACGTTCATTTCTACACAGATCCTCGCACAGGAGGTGTACCTTTTTTGCAAGGTAGCCTCCGAGGCTTGGAAAAAATTTCCCAGCTTTTCGCTAATATATTCGAGCGCCGAAGGTCTCTAGTAGTCGATAGGGAGAGAGAAAAGGCAGATCCATACTGGCACATGCGTGAAGGTTTCCTATTCTGGGGCGAAGTTAAGCTTCCATGGCCTCACATAAAGACCTGTCGAGGCATAGAAATAGGGATCCCCATCGAAGATATGATCTCTGTCTTCCAGATTTGTAAAAAAAACCATAAGGAAACCTTTAGCCCCAAGATGGAGCCTGACATCTCCTTTTGGCTTCCACTGCTATTTTATCTAGAGGCACAAGGCTTTTTCAGTTGGCCAAAAGTCCACAAATCTGCAAATCAATGCATGTATTGCCATATGGTCCCTATAATCCTGCATTTCAGGATCTGTAATGATGACCCGAAGACTTTCTAAGGTTTTCGGCTTACAACAACCATTCTCCCCCTGTTTTTTACTCTCTGTGGCAGATTCTGATAGGTTCAAGACCTCTTGGGGTTGGGCTTGATTTTCTACAATGTCTTTTGTCCCTTCTGCTGTCCTAAGAGATTCCTGCTCGGGATTGGGGCATTATTTGTCTTTATTCTCCATTATTTTAATGCCAGTTGACCTCTTTTGACCCAGTACCTCTTTGGTTGTCCCACTTGCCTTCTTCATCTTACCCAGCTCATCATTTCCTTCAGTTTCTGACCCTGCAATTTGCAGCCCTTCACTCAGACCTTTTCCTTTTTCCAAGGTGACTTTTTGTAAGAAGGGGCCCCATTGGCCCCCACTCGTCTCATTCGGGTGGTCAGAGCTAACCTGCGCCTTAGAAGCTCTGCTATAAGGGCCCTGCCCTCTGCCAACACTTGCAACAGAGTTCAGACTGCACCACCAAAACTTAGTTTTGACCCTGCTCTCACTCAATATTTATTTTATCAAACCTTCTTTCCCTGGTTTCAAGCTAAGAGTTAAAAAACAACACAAGAGATTAAAAAACCATAAGAATAAATATTTTAAACTAAAAAACCTAGGAAATTAATATACCCTAATAATTAATGTTTTAAATTCAAGAGATTAATAAACCCAAGGGATTATTAATACTATAAACTAAAATAAGCAATAAATCCAAGGGTATAATATTATAAACCAAAGAAATTAGTGAACCTAAGGGATATACAATAATATTAACATTAAAGGGATATTCAATTTCACCTTCATTGCAACCAAAGAAAGAACATGGAAAGTAACATATATTTTTTTTGTTTTTACATCAAAAAATTCCACTACAAAATGCTACTTGAAACATTAAATCTAAAGTCATTTATCAAATAGCCTCTTCCAAAACACAACCATACCGAAAACAAAAGGAACACCAATTCAAATCAATAGGATAATGATCATGATACTTAATGCCTTCCAAGAAATCCCTTCTTGATTTCCTCCCAGCCTCCCTCATGTGCACACGCAACAAGTATTTTACATTCGTTTTCATTTCATCTAGCACACAAATATGATCATCAATAAATCTAGGATGGAAGCCATGTTTTCTATCAAATGTTTTCCAAAGATACAAATGAGAAATTATCACTTTAGAAAAATTTGCCACCATTTTATTATAATAGATGCCATCATTATTATCCATATATGCATTTGAAAGGAAAAATGACAAAATCAAATTTAATAAGCACACACAAAAATCTATGCACGCACACACACACACACATATATTTATATAACATAACATCCAATTTTTATTATTGTTAGAAAACTATATCTGAAAAAAGTCATGCTATGAAATAACCTAACACTATATGAACCAAATGAGATAAAAATTTATACAAATATAAACCTCATTAGCAATACATATTTTACACATGAAATGAGTGATAAAATTAAATGAGCGATATGACCCTTATTACAATAGTCGACAAGAATTCACAATTTTGTAAAATTTATGTTTAAAATCAAATATCAATTATGTTAGTAATTATATATTTGTATTTAAATTAATGTTAATGTGTACATTAATTTTAGTTTAATATTAATATCGAATATAAATATGTTGTCATTGAACCAAAATAAGCCTAATTTTATTAAACCTAATCTTCAATCAAAATATTTACATCCATGTTTAATGTTCATATTCATATTAATGCATAGACACAATATTTATTTAGTATTAATATATAACATCATTAACATTAATTAATAGACATACTAATTACCAGTATTAATATTGGTAATTTTCGGTATGGTGGAAAAATTTTTCATTATTGTTGGATATCATTGGAAATAATAATATTAGTGGCATTTAGCCCATAATTTTGTAATTCATGATATAATATGAATTCACAATATTAATATCAATATTAACAAATTATTAAATTGATTTTTAATGTTTGTCTCATATAACTCGTTGTTTATGTGTGAATGGTTCATTGTAAAAAGAAAAGAACAATAACCACTTAAAAAGAATAAGTAAATTGAAGAACATGAAAAACGATGTAAACAACTTTCTCAAATATTACTATGAATATGATGAATGAAAAAGATGTAAAAAAATTACTCAAATATTACTATGAACATGATGAATGTATTCATCTCATTAATATATGAAAAATAATATTATATTAAAAGTAAATAAAGAGGACAATAAAAGAAATTAAAAAAAATTTCTATAAATAGGTCACAATATTATTAGTTGCATGTCATAGGGATATGGGCTTCATTATTTATTTTTAAGGATTGGATCATATAATTGGTTGTATATGTCTCAATGGTTCATATAAACAAAAGAACAATAATGACTTAAAAAAAGGAAGTGAATTGAAGAACATGAAAAATGATGTAACAAATTTATCAGATATTACTATGAATATGATGAATGTATTCATTTCATTATATAAAGAAAATAATTATTATACTAAATGTAAATAAATATGACAATAAAATAAATTAAAAAATACATTCTATAAATATGTCACAATATTATTAGTTTCATGTCATAGTGATATCAAATTCAATCTTGACTTTTAATGATTGGCTCATATAACTGGTTGTTTATCACTGAATGGTTGATTGTAAACAAAAGAACAATAAGTACTTAAAAAAACGTAAGTAAATTGAACAACATGAAAAACGATGTAAAAAAATTTCTGAAATATTAATATGAATATGATGAATGTATTCATCTCATTAATATATGAAAACCATTATTATATTAAAAGTAAATAAAGAGGATAACAAAATAAATTAAAAAAACATTATATAAATAGCTAAAAGTATTAATAGTTTCATTTCATAGCGATATGGACTTCAATCTCTCATCTTTTGTCTTCCTAATTGTAACATATGCACTATCTTTCATCTTGGCATAACATTGAAAAGCGAAAGGCGATGCAATGCGTAAACCATCTATTGATTTCACTCTTAATATGGCTATGAAGGTTAGGCATTTTTGCTCTTTATTCCTGATATCAATTGATGCTCGTTCTAAAGTCAATCCTTGTGATTTTTGGATTTTAAGAGCCCATGCCATCTTTAAAGGAATTTTTTTTCTATTTCCTCTTATCACTAGTGTGATAGGTTCAATGTTAGGATTTCTTGCATCAAATGGAACACCAACATACTTATCAAAAACAACAGTTGTGAAAAGCTCAAGTGGTTTAGAGGCAGGCATATAAAATATATCATTCACATAACCAAGTGCACCATTCACCAAACTAGCTTCAACCCACAAATTACATGTCAACATAACACATTGACCACAACAAAACAAAACTTCACAATCCAATAAATCATCATCATCACCACTGATTTCTAAATGCCTTGAACTCTCAACAATACATCGTGTAATTGGATAATTTAATGATTTTAACATATTCCTATTATGGAAGGACACCAAATTATTTGTTGGAAACATGTGAACTACTGCATTAAATAAATCCCTTTATCTAGGATGCAACCTCATATCAACCTACGACATAAGAAACTCCCAATATTCAAGAACATGTTTGAATTTATTATGTTATTGAGGAATCTATGAAAACAAGATTGTTTCTCATTATTCCCTTGTTGGCGAAATATTGTGTCAAGAGTGACAAAAATGTTGAATTTTCTCCAAAAGACTTTCCCTGTTGTATTACCTGCATACAAAATCTTATCTCTCACAGGAGGTAGCTAGCCAATTTCACCCACAAGGATGATGGATCTTCCAGCAAAAGGAAAATTCTTTTTCTCAAGAAATTCTTCTCGTAATTAAGCATCTATTTGCATGGATAAGCTTGATCCTAGAAAGCTCATTTCATCAATCAATATATATCGAATATGCCTCATTTCTTCTTGGAATACTACTAGTGATTGCCCCTGTAGTGGTTTAATATCTTTAATTGGATTTTTTAGAGCTGAGTGGCTTGTTTTTTCATGTATATTAAAAGAAACTATTCATGTTGGGGAAAGAAGAAGCAAAGGACATATTCCATTACTTGAAAAATTAGAAAGAGCTTCAAAAATACAATGGTTAAGGAAAAAATTGCTAATGTATACAGTGCCCTGAAAAATCATAAGAAGAGCTTCACAAATCTCATATTCAACAAAATTCCTTAAAACAATTTCAAAAGAAAGTCATTGTTTTTCTGCCATTGAATCTAGAGATGCAAATGCTATATTTGAAAGGTCAACAATATTGCCCGTTGAGTGTCCATTCCTTATAAAATTAATAGCTTCTTCATCCACATCATCATAAATAGTTGTACTTTTCCAGTCAAAGGATATATCAAAATCCCTTCGACGAAGGGTGTGAAGATCAGAAACATTCACATTATTTGGTGGAACCAACGAGAGAAAAGCTGCCATTCTTGAAAATCATCTTCAAGATTCATTTCTTGGTTATAAAAATCACCATATTCTTTGTCTTCAATATTGTCGACAATTGATGGATTTCGATCAACATGCCATGCTTGATATCGGAAATTCCTCCAATTTTCAATAATTATTTCAGTTGAAAGCCCAATTTCCAAAAAAATGTCACGAAATGGCTTGTACATGAGAAATTATGTCCAAAAAAAAGTTTCAAACTCATCTTAACCCTAACTAGACATAGAATAAAACTATGGCCAAACCCGAACAATAGCATTAGCATCTCTACACTTCCAGGGATCTTGTTTACACTTGCTATCAAATTTCCAAGATCTTGCTATTTCTATCAAAGATAGATGTCCAAGGAAAAAAGGTATATTCTGACAATGTTGAATGAAAGTATTCTCATATGAACATTGCATGCCATCCCTTGATATTTTCCTGAAAACCATTCTTTCAACATTTAAGGAAACAAATTTTCAGCTACAAACAACAAAAGGTATCTTAAGCAACATATGGCATGTTTCTTGTGCTCCAATGTCACGGTCAACAATTGTTTCTTCAAGAAACATTCTGTAAGAACAGAAAGCATGATCCTAAGAGGCAATAGAATTTGAAATTCTAGTTAACATATCATGATAAATTTCAGACCTTTTTTATGCTTTTGATGCATACTTAGCAATATACTTTAGGACAACATACCGAGAAAGCACTGGTTGGAAATCAACATTTGCACGCCACATTATTAGAGGGTCAATGTTATGTACATTGAGCTTATCATTATTTCTTGTCAGGTCATATTTTTTTCTTCCTTGATCATCTATGAACAATCTTGATTCCTCACAAAGATCCCATGGAGCATTGTACCTACATGTGAGAATAGTGCCCTTTTTACGCAAACAAGAATCTACACTACACATTGTGTCCCTTTGGACATGATTTAACAATTCTTAATTATCATTATGAGGATTGAAAGCGAAAATATGATCAATATTCAGTAAGCAAGGATCATCATTGAGGCTTCTTGGAACCATTATGTTTTGACAACGGTATGTCACATGGATTCCATGCAGTTACATAATTGTCAAAGAATCTCTTTGCAAGTTGTACATCAGAAGCATTTGACCAATCAAGTTTTTCCATGTGAGGAGCGCCTTGCAACCATAAGAAACCATGGATATGTGTTGAACCTCTATGCTGCCACTCATATATGAAGAAAATGAATATATAGTTACTACAAAAATATAAATAAAACCATAATAAAATATTGACAATGAATAGAAAATAAATTCAACAACACAAACCTATATTAGAAGTCTTTCACTTTAAGATATTTTTGGATAACTTCCTCTCAAAATATATTGAATCTATGGTGCATAAATGTGGCAACAATATGAGGGTATTGGACAAAATTCTCAATTTTCATACTGTTCTCATTTAAATAATGAGAATGTGAATGTATAGGCATGAGGTTATGCAACTCTAACCACTTTCTGTCAGTTGCACTCAAAGTAAAAAACAAATATGGACATCCCAACTCAGTAATCATGTCAGTCAATTCAGCTCGAAATTTAGTCCAGTATGCCATTGTACCTCTTAGAGAAGAACCAAACCGCACAATATGCTCAACCAACTTATTATCTGGTAAATCAGAAAGTTGGTGATGCAAGTCTTCAATTGTTGTCGGTTAGTTATCATGTAAATGTTTCTTCACAAAAACTGCAGTAGTTGCCTGACTCCGATGCCACATTATCATGTTTAATAGGTAATATCGAATGTGAGGATGGCTTCCAAACCTCTGCTCATAGTATCTAAGAAGATGCAATGCATTCTCATGAAGTTGAACACTACAAATATGTGGTTGCAACTAATCAGCATCACCAGTGGGGAACAATGTGGCAAATTCCATATCTAATAACCCCTCAGTATTATATTCATTCACTGGAGAGGTTCCGATATTGGACCAATCCATTTCTTGAACATGTGAAGAATCAAACTTATCAAGAAATGCTCTAATTTATTCCACTTATCTTCGTTCATTAGGTAGGTGAGAAAAAGAAGAAGGATGAGATGGAAAATTCTCAACAGGTAACCCTTCATTATTAGTTGCATTCATCTCATATTCTTCAATATAAAAATCAACAAATTTAAGCCTAGATGAGACATTTGTTGATCTTTCGGGAATAACATTCATTGAATCATAGTCAATTAAAACATCTCGATAATATTGATCATGTTCAATTTTGAAAATAAATGCAGCCACAACTCGAGTTCTTTTGACATAACATTCATAATATTTATAGTAAGTAGCATGTCTCCTCACAATTAGAAAGTCAAGATATTCAACATGTCAGGTAAGACTTGTGCAATTGTAGAAATATCTTGAGGAAAGCTGATTGTGTGACCACTATACTTATATTTTCGACCTCGAGCATGTGTCACTTGAAATATATGATTCACACATGCTATTAGCATTTCTTCAACTTGAGTAAGAACGCTTAAAATATGAGGTTTCTCACCAGGATCCATGTTATTGTATCCAGAAAAATAATGGGAACCTCTTTCATTATTACATCGTCTGCAAATAGGTCTTTCAGAATCTCTCAAAACCTCGATTCCAAGATATGATTCTTGGCATATGTGGCACATTTGGACAACTAAAAACCTATATATATTTTCTCAAAATATTTTATGCATTGCAATCATGTTTTTATCAAAATGAATATGATCTGTATCGGTCAGACCATGTGGAGAATAATGTGGAAGAGTAAAATTTCTTCTAAAATGTACTTGATTTTCAACACTATGAGATTCCCTTCCCAAATTTGAAACATGTGGAATGGATCTATGCAGGGCCTTTCCAAATTTTTGGTCTGCATTTGTGGAACCTAAGAGGATGATAATGTGTCTTTAGCATAAAATATTTTAAAATTGAATGTCCAACTAGTTATAAATGAAAAAATGAAAAAAGAATCAAATGAATTCAATATTTACATTTGTTTGGTGATGTGGATGAAGCTTATGAGATGGTTTCACTTCAGTTCTAACATCAGTGGATGGAACATTTGGGGAGTTAGTTTCTATGCATGTATTCAAATGAGTTCTTCCCTATTGCAACAAAATAAAATACAATCTAAAACTAAATGTCCAACCAATAAAGATTAAAAATGGGAAAAAATTCAAATACATTGAAAATTACATTAGTTTGACAATTTGATGTTTTGGATTCCATCTCTCCAACCTCATAATATGAAATCATTTTTTTTCCATAGAAGCTAATAAAATACAATGCACAACTAACAACAAATGAAAAGTCGAGGAAAATATCAAATGAATTCAACATTTACATTTCTTTGACGATCTAGATGAACACTAGGAGAAGGTCCCTGTTCACTTCTAACATCAGTAGATGGAACATATACGAAATTAATTTGTATGACTGTTAAAATGAGTTGTGCCATGGTTGAAGAAAATAAAGTATGCAATAAAATTCAATGTCCAATGTACTAAATATTCAAAAAATGAAAAATGAAATCAAAGACATTGAACATTTACATTAGTTTTCAAATTTTATTGTTGAGGAGAATGTGGTGGAATGCTATAACATGCTTCATTTACACTTCTTAAAGTAGTAGATGGAACACTTGGGGATTTAATTTCCAGATCTCTATTAAAATGAGTTGTATCCTATTCCAAAGGAAGAAAATACCTTATAATTTTAGTTAAAAATAAAATGTAAATAGAGGGATGTAATAAAACATTATTGCAAAAATGTCAAAATATCATTATGTTTCCTCCATTGTTCCACGCGAAATGCTATCAGGGATGGTTGGTTCTATTGGTGGGACAACATTATTTTGAGGAGGATTGGAACATATGATTTTTCTAGCAACTGGCTGCAAATTATCAAACAAATGGTGAATTAAACTATCATCCAAGTCATCACATACGATTTCATCATTTCCTCCACCATTGATGTTTTGAAACCTTTGGCCTTGATGGAAAGATGCAATTATAGAGACAAAAGGGTTAGGGTGAACATTTTCATCCACATTATCGATAGAATGTTCTTCTCTATTGTGAGATGTTTCCCTAATATTATGAACATTCTCAAGAGAGAATCGAACAAATAAATTATGTTGAGGAGGAGCATATTCTGACAATGAACTATCAATCATAAATGTTCTTTCTATGATATCATCCATATTACGATACTTACAAGGAATCATAAAATCATTTTGAAGAGTAGTTTCACTAGTTATTATATGATATGTAGCTCTCTTATGCTCATTTATTATGTCCTTATTTTTTTGATACCGTAAATAGAGACTTTAATTAGACCTGTCATGGGATGCTGGTGAAAAATTCAATTTTCTTGTATGCTTGCTTGTGCCTTGTAATATCCAAAAAGGGAAAATGCAGTAATACTGAAACACAATATAAGAACTGCAACTAAGTAAAAAATAAATATAAAGACAACATCAAAATATACAGATAAGATGAGCCTTCTTATTATATGGAGATGATTCATTTACACAATGTACAAAAGATGAGTGGATCTAGCCAAAGAGATGGCCTAGAATCCCACAATGATGCTACAACTAGAACTATGGAACTGGTGAGCTTACAGGAAGAAATAATACACTGTCCCTTTTGTTGTTGATGTACATGAAGCTTATACAAAAGGAAATTTAGATCTATGGAGCTCTGATGATGCCAAGATTCAAAATCTGGCCAATGTGATGGGAACCCAAGATAACCCAGAAAGGATTTTGCAGATCTACAAATTTGGAAAATCACCCTCCTAGGGTTTGATCTTTTGACTGTTGGGTTATGTAGATCTAAATCTAGATCTAACAAATATATGTCTGAAATATGTTATAAGATCAGATCTAATCTTGAGGGGATGATCCCTTCACTAGATCCTCAAGCTAGAAGCTTAAGATCTAGCTATTCAATCCTCCAAAGAAGATTGCAGCTACTGATACACAATTGCTCATAAAAACTACGCTATAAAGGAAGGAGGATCTCTAGCCTATTTCTAAGATACAAAATGTAGCTCATAGAAATGATGGAAATAATGAATACAATGTGAAGGAATGGTCCCCCACTGGATTACTAGCTGAAATGCTAGCAACTTCCCTTCTTCCTTAGATCTACAAGAATGGACTACACAATTCTTGATGGAAATGATGCTGCTGGGAGATGAATAATAGATGGCATGATGCCTGATATATATCCGAAGCACTGGAAGGATGATATTGAAGCTCAAGGTGATATGATGAATCCTTCACCGGTTCCTCAACTGAAATATTGAAGGACAACCTCCTCCTCTCAAATTGATCTTCCGAAATGTGTAATTTATGAATATGGATGTTCTGTAGAAAGTAGGAACAATATGGCACCAATGCCTGATTATGAATGAAGTACAAGAATCTTTAAAAGGCCACTCAATGAAAGAGGTGGGATTCCCAATGAGGAACACCCTGTGATAAACAACATTGCAACTTAGCTAAACAACATAATATTGCATGGAATGTCAAATGACAACTCCAGATCTAAATAGATCATACATCAATAATAATCAACATTCCTTATATGTTGCCTTCATCTTCATTATATAGATTGTGAACCTTCTCATGCCTTGGCCCATCTCATAACTGCGTTGTACATGTGGATATAGGTATCCATGTTGACTACACTGTTTCTTCATGATCTCCATTATGTGTGAATGTACTTATCACACTCTCCATCATGTGTGCATTAATGCACCACTTTCCTCCATAATTTCATCATAAATGCTCTATGATATTACATTTTATTCTTTCCATGATCTTAATTGACTATATCAACCTCCATGATCTATCTCATTAATGAGACATGATCTCCACTCCTTTCACATTAAGTGGTTGCTCCACTACTCCATTATGTAGATCTAGATCTGAAATATCCACATACACACATCAAAAGTGGATTTTATTTATCTTTGAGTATTATGGGTGCCTCCACCCTTTTATGTAATTAATTAATTAAGTTTATTAAGAACTCTAATATTCCAAATATCATGTGAAAATTTGGGAATATTACATGCCTTTAGATGACTTGTCTATAATGAATAATAACATATTTATTATCGAACCATAAACTTGGAACATATAATATATTCAATATAAATAAATACAAAACAATGAAAAAGGAACAAGTTTTTTTTTGCAAGCATATAAAAACATTAAAGGTGTATATGATATTTTTCGATCCATATAAACTTATGAAAAATTAAAAGTATTTTTCCAAATTCCTAAAATAAAAAGGCTAAATTTCATGTTTCATATTAGAATCATAATGAGAAACCCATATGACTGGAAAAAAAATACTATAAGAATTATATGACTTGGAAGTATACCTAAATATTTGGAACCATATACGATCAAAATATAAATGTAAATACCAAAATGTACATAAAGATATAACATTGCCTATATATCAATGAGAAAGAAATAATACAAAGACCATGTATAAAATAACACAGAGAAATTATAATTATAAAAACAAAGAAAAATGCATATGATTCAAACCCATTCAAATCTAATTAAGAGAACTAAAGGGGAGACAATAAGAAATATTTTCTAGCACATTGCAATGGGATTAAATATCCAACATTCGATACGTACACGTATAGAAGAAATTACATAAGGAGGCATAAAAATATCCATAGAATTGTAATTTTAAATTATTAGCATATAGACCCAAAAGTATGTAAAGTAAAAAAAAATGGAAATATTTCCACAACAACTTAGAGTATATAAAATGAATATATATATATATATATATATAAGAAATATTATCATGAGTAATAGACTAAGACTCGATGTCCATATCTAATGGTGGAATCTCATCAATAGAATCCATATGAGTAGCAATTGGAAAAAAAATTCCAGACTCAATCAAATCATTATTGTCCTGCAACGTTGGAGACCAAAACCCATACATTTGCTGATTAGTTGAAATATCAATATTTGTTGGAGAACTGAGGCCCATCATCATTTCATATAATAAGAAAGGAACTTCACTGCAGTTGCACATAATAACCACACCCTGGACTGTTCGAAATGGGAGATAACCAGAAAATTTGATATTTATATCTATAGAAATTTCTTCCAACAACTTCCATATGAAGCCCCAATCATCCTCAAAGTAGTCAATTTTTCGTTCAACACACGGGTGACCAAATTGGAAATTATTTGTTTCTTCAATTGAGCATACAAAAGTGGCGCAATCATTGACAAGGCATATCAACTGATTCTTATGTATTGCTAATGACATACACCGTATGTTAGTGATTGGAACAAATGAAAGATCCCATTAATTTTATATTACATCAAACAAGTGGATTGTATACCCATATCGAGGATAATATTCATACTCCTTGTCTAGCTAAAGCCAAAATAATTTACTTTTATAAAACACTCCATTCTGAGGGGGTGAAGTGCCACCAAATGGAAGATCAACCCTTCGCCAAACCCTATTGAGACTACTGTAAACATAAAATTTAGACTGAATTCTATCATAGATATTTTTTAAAACAGCCCAGTCATATTTTTTGTTGCTTACATTTTCCAGTAACAAAAAGAATCCCCAGTCTCCAATTCGTATTGGCCCAATGTTTATAAAGGCCTTTGTAAATGGAATCACTACAAAATAGTTGCGTGAATGGGAGAATTCTGTTGGTAAGGATAAAACTACCATTGGTCCAACAATATACTCTAATTTGTATCTTGAATCTATGAATCACAAATGGAAATGAGATATGTGCCCATTCTGATTAAGGTTGTCAGCAACAAAATAATTGTCTTCATCATTTAGGAAAGGAACCATACATCCAAATTCATTTGTAGAGATATTCTTGCAACGCAATAAGAAAGAAGGGTTTTGAAAAACATTCTTCCATTGCTTACAAATAGTGCTAAACTTTATCAGTATCGATAAAGGGAGCCAAAGGAAGACAATTTCAAGAATTTCAAACGCAAGGCAACTCGAAAGAGTTGGATCCATGATCAAATAAGGAAATCACCTAACATAAAAGAAAACACATGTGTTATCAATAAAAAAATTTCAATTAATGTTGAATAAAGTTAAAATTAGCATACATATGCAATTTTCCATCTATAGATATAATAAAATTCACCTATACATATTGCATTAAATCATATGAGTGATAAGTTTTGAAAATATTGTCATTGATGGCAGAGGACCTTGATCGACTACGACCAACGATGATTAACAATGGTCACCCATGGTTGATTTTCATATTGAGACAATGTTTTTCATAACGTGACATTTGACCATGCATTAATATTAAAGTGTATGACTAATATTTAATGCCTAATATTACCAACCCAAAGAATTAGAAAACTCAAGGGATTAATAAACCCTAAGAATTAATATTTTAAACTCAAAAACCTAAGAAATTAATAAAACCTAACAATTAATAATTTAAGAACAAGAGATTAATAAACCGAAGGGAATATTAATATTATAAACCAAAATAACTAATAAACCCAAGGGTTTAATATTATAAACCGAAGGAAATGGTGAACCCAAGGGATAAATATTAAAAACCTAAGGGATCAATAAGGTCAATGGATAATTATTATAACACAAGAGATTAATAAACCCTAAGAATTAATATTTTAAACTAAAAAAGCTAAGAAATTAATAAACCATAAGAATAAATATTTCAAACTCACGAGATTAATAAACCTAATGGATTATTAATATTATAAACCAAAAGAACTAATAAACCCAAGGGTTTAATATTATAAACCAAAGGAATCGGTGATAGCAAGGGATAAATATTAAGAACTTAAGGGACCAATAAGGCCAAGGGATCAATATTAAAAAACACAAGAGATTAATAAACCATAAATAAATATTTTAAACTCACAAACCTAGGAAATTACTATACCCTAATAATTAATATTTTAAATTCAAGAGATTAATAAACCCAAGGGATTATTAATATTATAAACCAAAATAAGTAATAAATCCAAGGGTATAATATTATAAACCAAAAAAATTGGTTAACCTAAGGGATAAACAATAATATTAATATTAAAGGGATATTCAATTTCACCATCATTGCAACCAAAGAAATAACATGGAAAGTAACGTATATTTTTTGTTGTCTTTACATCAAAAAATTCCACTACAAAACTTGACTTGAAACACTAAATCAAAATTCATTTATCAAATAGCCTCTTCTAAAACAAAAACGGGTTGACGACGACAAAAGGAACACCAATTCAAATCAACAGGATAATGATCATGATACTTAATGCTTTCCAACCAATCCCTTCTTGTTTTCCTCCCATCCTCCCTCATGTGCACATGCAACAATTATTTTACATTCATTTTCATTTCATCTATCACATGAAGATGCTCATCATTAAATGCAGGATGGAAGCCATTTTTTCTATTGACCTTGTTCCGAAGATACGAAAGAGAACTTATCACTCTAGAAATATTTTCCATTGCTTGATTATAATAGATGCCATCATTATTATCCATATCTGCATTTGAAAGGAAAAATGACAAAATCAAATTTAATACACACACACAAAAATATATGCATACACATATATAGATATATATATATAAAACATAACATCCAATTTTTATTATTGTTAGAAAACTATATCTGAAAAAAGTCATGCTATAAAATAACCTAACACTACATGAACCAAATGATATAAAAATTTATACAAATATAAACCTCATTAGCAATACATATTGTACACATGAAATGAGTGATAAAATTAAATGAGCGATATGACCCTTATTACAATAGTCGACAATAATTCACAATTTTGTAAAATTTATGTTTGAAATCAAATATCAATTATGTTAGTAATTCTATATTTTTATTTAAATTAATGTCAATGTATATACTAATTTTAGTTTAATATTAATATCAAATATAAATATGTTGTCATTGAACCAAAATAAGCCTCAATTTATTAAACCTAATCTTCAATCAAAATATTTACATCCATGTTTAATGTTCATATTCATATTAATGTACAGACACAATATTTGTTTAATATTAATGTATAACATCATTAGCATTAATGAATAGACATATTATTAGACATACTAATTACCAATATTAATATTGGTAATTTTCGATATGGTGGCTAAAACTTTCATTATTGTTGGATATCATTGGAAATAATAATATTAATGGCATTTAGCCCATAATTTTGTAATTCATGATATAACATGAATTCACAATATAATATCAATATGTACAAATTATTAAATTAATTTTTAATGGTTGCCTCATATAACTCGTTGTTTATGTGTGAATGGTTCATTGTAAAAATATAAGAACAATAGCCACTTAAAAAGAATAAGTAAATTGAATAACATGAAAGACTATGTAAAAAAATTTCTCAAATATTACTGTGAATATCATGAATGAAAAACGATGTAAAAAACTTTCTCAAATATTATTATGAACATGATGAATGTATTCATCTCATTAATATATGAAAATTAATATTATATTAAAAGTAAATAAAGAGGACAATAAAAGCAATTCAAAAAACATTCTATAAATAGGTCACAATATTATTAGTTGCATGTCATAGGGATATGGACTTCATTATTGATTTTTAAGGATTGGCTCATATAACTGGATGTATATGTCTGAATGGTTCATTATAAACAAAAGAACAATAATGACTTAAAAAGGAAGTGAATTGAAGAACATGAAAAATGATTTAAAAAATTTCTCAGATATTACTATGAATATTATGAATGCATTCATTTCATTAATATACGAAAATCATTATTATACTAAATGTAAATAAAGAGTACAATATAAGAAATTAAAAAACATTCTATAAATATGTCACAATATTATTAGTTGCATGTCATAGTGATATGGAATTCAATCTTGAATTTTAATGATTGACTCATATAACTGGTTGTTTATCACTGAATGGTTGATTTTAAACAAAAGAACAATAATCACTTGAAAAAAATTTAAGTAAATTGAACAACATGAAAAACGATGTAAAACACTTTTTGAAATATTACAATGAATATGATGAATTTATTCATCTCATTAATATATGAAAGCCATTATTATATTAAAATTAAATAAAGAGGACAATAAAATGAATTCAAAAAACATTCCATAAATAGCTAAAAGTATTAATAGTTGCATTTCATAACGATATGGACTTCAATCGCTCCTCTTCTTTCTTCCTAATTGTAACATATGCACTATCTTTCTTAGTGGTATAACGCTGAAAAGAGAAAGGTAGTGCAATGCGTAAGCCATCTATTGATTTCACTCTTGATATGGTTGTGAAGGTTAGGCCTTGGTGCTCTTTATTCCCAATATAAATTGACGCTCGTTCTAAAGTCAATCCCTGTAATTTGTGGATTGTAAGAGCCCATGCCATCTTTAAAGGATTTTTTTTTTCGATTTCCTCTTATCATTGTTGTTGCGCCGAGAGGTGCATCTACAGCCCAGTATGACCCCGATGTCAGGTGGGTCACGTCCTCAATGTCGGCTGAAATTTTAAATTAAAAAAAAAAAAAAGTGTCGGCTTAAGTTTTAAATTAAAATAAAAATAAAAATAAAAATCGCATTGTGCTAGAACATATATCAATTTCTAATACAATTATGTATTATTTATATAATTTGAATGGACAGTAAATTATATACGTGAATTTGAATGGATCATAAATTTACCTTTAACAAAAAAAATTACTACATTGAATTTCCAAATTAAGTAAAATTTTAAACATCTTTACTCTTTACTAAAGTCAATACCATTTTCTAAATCAAAAGAAAAGAGTTAATTCAACACAAACAATCAAAATCCAAAATCTTTTAATATTTATTTTAATTAAATATTTGTAAAATAAATTTATACTTACTCCAGAGCTATGGTAAATAAATAAAAATATATATAAACTAGATGTATGGTAAATAAATAAAAATTCTTTTTATATTTATTCCATAAACCTTTTTATATTTAAAAAAACTTTAAAAAGAGGTTTTATTTAGATAAAGCCTATGGGACGAATACCATGGGACAAATTAATATTGATACTATGGGCCAAATACCATGGGTAAATAAATAAATATAAAAGAGGCATAAAGAGGTAACGTAAATAAATAACAATATATCAAATAGGATTATAAATAAAAATCTAATTATATAACAAGCCTATGGGCCAAATACCATAGTAATGAAAAGGGGTATGGTAAACAAATAAAAATATAAATAAACTAGGGGTATGGTAAGTAAATAAAACCTCTTTTCATATTTACTCCATAATCTGCTTTATATTTATGAATATTTATGTTCATTAGTTTAAATAACTAAGAAGAAATAGAGAGAGAGAGTGTGTATGTTTAGGGGTGAGATAAAGAGACAAAGTAAGATGTATGGAAAGAATGGGGGAGAGAAGAAGTGAGAAGGAGAGGGGGAGGGATATAGTAATGTAGTTGGAGAGAGAGAGGGGTGGAAAGAGAGAGAGAAAGAAAGGGATGGGGGGGAGAGAGGATTAGAGAGAGAGAGAGAGATATGGGATAAGAGAGAGGATTGGAGGGAAGAGAGAGAGAGAGAGGTGGGAGAGAAAGGGAAAGAGAGGAGGATGAGAGAGAGGAGGAGAGTGATGGGGGAAGAGAGAGTATTGGAGAGAGAGAGAGAGAGAGAGAGAGAGAGAGAGAGAGAGAGAGAAATCAAGGAAGAGAGAGGGATTTAGGGGAGAGAGAGAGAGAGAGGAAGGACGAGAGGGATCGATAAGAGAGATGGAGTTGGAGGGGGAGAGATGTAGGAAATAAGAAATATAAAGAGTGAGAAGTGGAGAGAGAGAAGGAGTGACAAGGGAGAGACAGAGAGAGAGCGTGTATGTTTGGGGCTGAGATAAAGAGACAAATAAGGAGAGATGTAGATAAGGGGGGAGAAGGAGATATAAGGAGAGAGGGAGGGATATAGTAACATAGTTGGTGGGTGAAGAGAGAGAGAGAGGGAGAGAGAGATGGGAGAGAAAGGGGAAGAGAGGAAGGAAGAGAGAGGATGTGAGAGAGTGGAGAGAGGGAGGGAAAGAGAGATGGACTTGGAGGGGGAGGGGGAGAGAGGTAAGAAGAAAGAAATAGAGAGAGAAAGGTGAAGAGAGAGAGAGTGAATGAGTGATAAGGAAGATGGAAAGAGAGGGAGAGAGGGGGAAGATAGAGATATAGATGGAAGGTGAAGAAAGGGAAGAAGAGAGAGATGGGGAGAGGAGGGGATTGAAAAATATATTGATATATATGGATTGCGAGAGTGTGTGTGTTTAGGGGGGTGAGATAGAGAGAGATGGAGAGAGAGTGTGTATGTTTAGGGGTGAGATAAAGAGACAAAGTAAGATGTATGGAAAGAAGGGGGGAGAGAAGAAGTGAGAAGGAGAGGGGGGGGGGATATAGTAATGTAGTTGGAGAGAGATAGGAGTGGAAAGAGAGAGAGAAAGAAAGGGATGGGAGGAGAGAGAGGATTAGAGAGAGAGAGAGATATGGGAGAAGAGAGAGGATTGGAGGGAAAAGAGAGAGAGAGGAGCAGAGTGATGGGGGAAGAGAGAGTATTGGAGAGAGAGAGAGAGAGATCATGGAAGAGAGAGGTATTTAGGGGGGAGAGAGAGAGAGGAAGGACGAGAG
Organism: Pinus albicaulis; assembly: GCA_034641835.2. Lineage (NCBI taxonomy): Eukaryota > Viridiplantae > Streptophyta > Pinopsida > Pinales > Pinaceae > Pinus > Pinus albicaulis. The sequence goes on along the minus strand of CM076583.1, from coordinate 401,747,355 downwards.
AGAGGACTTGAGAGAGAGGAGGAGAGAGGGATCGATAAGAGAGATGGAGTTGGAGGGGGAGAGATGTAGGAAATAAGAAATATAAAGAGTGATAAGTGGAGAGAGAGAAGGAGTGACAAGAGAGATACAGAGAGAGAGCATATATGTTTGGGGCTGAGATAAAGAGACAAATAAGGAGAGATGGAGATAAGGGGGGAGAAGGAGATATAAGGAGAGAGGGAGGGATATAGTGACATAGTTGGTGGGTGAAGAGAGAGAGAGAGGGAGAGAGAGATGGGAGAGAAAGGGAAAGAGAGGAAGGAAGAGAGAGGATGTGAGAGAGTAGAGAGAGGGATGAAAAGAGAGATGGACTTGGAGGGGGAGGGGGAGAGAGGTAAGAAGAAAGAAATAGAGAGAGAAAGGTGAAGAGAGAGAGAGTGAGTGAGTGATAAGGAATATGGAGAGAGAGGGAGAGAGGGGGAAGATAAAGATATAGATGGAAGGTGAAGAAAGGGAAGAAGAGAGAGATGGGGAGAGGAGGGGATTGACAAAGAGATTGATATATATGGATTGCGAGTGTGTGTGTGTTTAGGGGGGTGAGATAGAGAGACAGAAAAGAAGAGATGGAGGGGGATATAGATATGGATGGAGGGTGGAGAGAGGGAAGAATATTTCTCACACTAGATGGATTGATATAAGTGGAGATGGTGTTTTATAATCCTATTTGATTATTGGCACTATATGCATCGATTTTAGTGTAGAAAATTATTTCTAATGATATTTGATTACTTGCACTAGATGCATTGATTTCAGTGTAGGTGGTGATTTCTAATACAATTTGATTGCTTGCACTGAATTTGTTGATTTCAATTTAGATGTCAATTTATAATTATATTTGATTACTTGCACTAGATGAATTGGTTTCAACGTAGATGATTTCTAATCCTATTTGATTGTTTGCACTAAATGCATTGATTTCAGTGTAGATGGCGATTTCTAATCCTATTTGATTTATTTGAGTAAATGCATTGATTTGAGTGTAGATGTTGGTTTCTAGAGAGAGAGAGAGAGTGATAAGGAAGATGGAGAGAGAGGGAGAGAGGACAAAAGGAGGAAAGAGAGATATTAATGGGGGACAGGGAGAGAAGGGTAAGATAGAGATATAGATGGAAGGTGAAGAGAGGGAAGAAGAGAGAGATGGGGAGAGGGGGTGATTGAAAAAGAGATTGAAATATATGGAGTACGAGAGCGCGTGTGTTTAGGGGGGGTGAGATAGAGAGACAAAAAACAATAGATGGAGGGGGATATAGATATGGATGGAGGGTGGAGAGAGGGAGGAATATTTCTCGCACTAGATGGATTGATATAAGTGGAGATGGTGATTTCTAATCCTATTTGATTATTTTCACTAGATGCATCGATTTTAGTGTAGATGTTTATTTCTATTGATATTTTATTACTTGCACTAGATGCATTGATTTCAGTGTAGGTGGTGATTTCTAATACAATTTGATTGCTAGCACTGAATGTGTTGATTTCAATTTAGATGTCGATTTATAATTATATTTGATTACTTGCACTAGATGACTTAATTTCAATGTAGATGATTTCTAATCCTATTTGATTGTTTGCACTAAATGCATTGATTTAAGTGTAGATGGCGATTTCTCATCCTATTTGATTTCTTTGAGTAAATGCATTGATTTCAGTGTAGATGTTGGTTCCTAGAGAGAGAGAGAGAGAGTGATAAGGAAGATGGAGAGAGAGAGAGAGGACAAAAGGAGGAAAGAGAGATATTAGCGGAGGAGAGGGAGAGAAGGGGAAGAGAGGGAAGAAGAGAGATGGGGAGAGAGGATGATCGACAAAGAGAATGATATATATGGAGTGCGAGAGCGTGTGTGTTTAGGGGGGTGAGATAGAGACACAAAAAAAAGAGATGGATGGGGATATAGATATGGATGGAGGGTGGAGAGAGGGAAGAATATTTTTTGCACCAGATAGATTGATTTAAGTGGAGATGGTGATTTATAATCCTATTTGATTATTTGCACTAGATGCATCGATTTTAGTGTAGCTATTTATTTCTAATGATATATGATTACTTGCACTAGATGCATTGATTTCAGTGTAGGTGTTGATTCATAATACTATTTGATTGCTTGCACTGGATGTGTTGATTTCAATTTAGACGTCGATTTATAATTATATTTGATTGCTTGCACTAGATGCATTGATTTCAATGTAGATTATTCCTAATACTATTTGATTGTTTGTGCTACATGCATTGATTTCAGTGTAGATGGTGATTTCTAATCCTATTTGATTGCTTTGAGTAAATGCATTGATTTCAGTGTAGATGTTGGTTTCTAATCTTATTTGATTGATTGTATTAGGTGCATTGATTTCAATGTAGAAGCTATTTTCTAATCTTATTTGATTGCTTGCATTAAACACATTGATTTCAATGTATATGTTGATTTATGATTTGATATAATTGGATATATGGAGGTACATTAATATTAAAGTGATTGGATTAACAATATGCATTGATTTTAGTGTAAGCACAAAATGTTATTAACAATGTAGATTGATTTTTGTGTTATAGTAATTTAAGTTGTTAATATTGGAGAGCAAGAGAGACAAGGTATCATGTTTACTACAATAGATCGAGCTAAAGATTTAAATGGTTTACGATTTCAATTTTCTTTTTCATATAATCAATATGAAAAGATAACAAAACTAACAAGGGAGGAAATAAGAATAGTAGAAGAAAATAGTTTGAGATTGATTGTAACATGAGTACGTTCTTATTATTCACATTTTCTATCTTTCAACACTATTATTGTCACTTTGCATTTAAAAAAAAATATTTCATCATTTTTCATCATTATAGTTATTAACAATAATTATCATCTCAACGAACCGAGGTAACTAAGAAAATTTAAAATTAAAATGACCAAGTCAATCTCAGAAATATTTAGCATATTTAAAATGATTATATTAATATTTGATATATTTACATATTACTGATAAAATTAATCATATCTTTGATAGATTTTCCTTGGCAGCACATCACTGAAACCAGCCTAGATCTATCTTACATCTCAAAAATATACAAAATTTTTAATAATCTGAAAAATGGTGACGTTGATGCCTCCCACTGGAACCAGCCTAGATCCATCTAACTCTGGATCTATCATGCGCCGAGAGGGATCAAATCTCTCGAGGTGCAAACCTTTCCTCAAGTTTTGCACTCAAAAAATAGGTTTGCACCTCAAGAGATTTGATCCCTCTCGGCGCATGATAGATCCAGAGTTAGATGGATCTAGGCTGGTGATAGGTACAATGTTTGGATTTCTTGCATCAAATGGAACACCAACATACTTATCAAATACAAAATTTGTGAACATTGGAAGCTCAGGTGGTTTAGAGGTAGGCATATAAAATATATCATTCACATAACCAAGTGTACCATTCACCAAATCAGCTTCGACCCACAAATTACATGTCAACATTACACGTTGACCACAACAAAACAAAACTTCATGGACCATTTGATCATCATCATCACCACTGATTTCTGAACGCCTTGAACTCTCATCAATACATTGTGTAATTGGAGAATTTAATGATTTTAACATATGCCTGTTATGGAAGGACAACAAATTATTTGTTGGAAAAATGTGAACTGTTGCATTAATTAAATCCCTTTCTCTAGGATGCAACCTCATATCAACCTACGACATAGGAAACTCCCAATATTTAAGAACAAGTTTGCATTTATTATTTTATCGAGGACTCTAGGAAAACAATATTGTTTCACATTATTCCCTTGTTGGAAAAATATTGTGTCAAGAATGACAATAATGTTGAATTTTTTCCAAAATAATTTCCCTGTTTTATTACCTGCATACAAAGGCTTATCTCTCACAGGAGGTCACTGGCCAAGGTCACCCACAAGGATGATGGATCTTCCAGCAAAAGGACAATTATTTTTTCGCAAGAAATGCTTCTCATAATCGAGCATCTATTTGCATGAATAACCTTGATCCTAGAAAGCTCATTTCATCATTTAATATATATCGAATATGCCTCATTTCTTCTTGGAATACTGCTAGTGATTTCCCTTGTAGTGGTTTCATATCTTTAATTGGAATTTTTAGAGCCGAGTGGATTGTTTTTGCATGTATATTAAAAGCAGCTATTCCTGTTGGGGCAAGAAGAAGCAAAGGACATCTTCCATTACTTGAAAAATTAGAAAGAGCTTCAAAAACACAATGGATAAGGAAATAATTGCAAGTGTAAGCAGTGCCCTAAACAATCATAAGAGGAGCTTCATGAATCTCATATTCAGAAAACACTACAAGGAAAAGACCCTCTAGCGGAGGTTATAAAGGAGGTTTTTAGTGTTATAAAATTGGCCAAAATTGTAAAAAAAAACATATGCTACCACATCCGTTTATGGTTACGAAGGTTTTGGCGGAGCTTTTAACAGAAATTCAACACAACAAAAAAAAATGGGTGGCTGGAGGTTATTATGGATGTTTTTTTCATCGGTGCGCTAATCAGGATTTAACGCACCGGTGCGTACCTATGGACGATGCCCTGGGGCGGTCTAAGGAGAATGAACCGGGTCGTTAAGGTATAAAATAGCATCGGGAAATAATAATTGGTCTTGGAAATTGAGCGGTGCCCATAGGTCGTATCAGCGCGCCAGTGTGTAGACTTATAGAAACACACCGGTGCATTCTTTCACACAAATTCACCGAGCTTCATAATTGGCATCGGTATTCGTGCGGTGAAAATATGTCATACAAATACACCAGTGTGTATAGACTCTTAAACACCTCGGTCCAAAGTATCACACAAATGCACAAAGATTTATAACTGGTATCAGTATTTGTGTGGTAGCCATATGTTATCTAAATGTACCGATGCATATAGACACAAAAACGCCTTGGTGCATAGTACACACAAACGCACTGAGATTTATAATTTGTATCTATATTCATGCGGTGCTAATAGGTCGTAAAAAGGCATTGGTGCGTAGATAGAAATAAACACACCAGAGAGCCATACCACACAAATGCCTCGATATTTTTAACCGATTTTGGTATTTGTGCGGTGCCCATAGGTCATAAAAACACACCGGGGCGCTTAAGAATACAAGCGCATCGGTGTAAGTATACACGCACTGGTTTTCATTTTGTATTTTTTAGAAACATCGACCTGTGACAGTACAATTATTATGATTGTTTTAAATTCATTATTCATCAAAAGTCGACACATCTGATAACAATATTCATATTAATTAAATTTTTATTAATACATTTGAATGTGATTGAATTAATTTTTTATATCATATCAAAATTATTGTGGTTTTTTAAAATTCATTATTCATCAAAAGTCGACACATATATATCTTATAACAATATTCATAAGAATTAAATTTTATTAGTGCATTTGAGAAAGACAATGGAGAATGCAATAGAATAAATTATTAAATATATATATATATATATATATATATATATATATATATATATATATATATATATATATATATATATATATATATATATATATATATATGAATGAATAAGACGTCTTTTGTCATACAAAATGGGATAGTTATTGGTATCCCTTTATCTTTCAATTGGGACACTATGTCCATTTCATTAAAGAAAATGTTTGATTTCACAGACATTTTCCAAAAAATACAACACTTTGCTTTTATATCCAAACATAGTGATCATCATTCTTCACTTGAATTGTTGTCACTGTTAGAGCTACTTCCATTACTTTTCAAAAATGGTTTGTTCACGATGTTGATTGTTTTATTATTCTTCACCTTCCATCTAGAAACATAAAAATAAACTGTAATGAGTGTATATACATTCGTGAGAATAATGAAAATTGCAATATTAAATAATATATATCAATGTAAATCGAAAAGAGATGACGTACCAATGCAGCAATTGACTCATAAACTATACACATTCTTTCAAAACCATGTAACATGCCATCTTTCAAGATTTGATATGTTGGCGCAGTGCCATACTTTATTTCCTACAAGTTATATACCCCATAACAAATCATATATTTAATATAAAAGATTTATTTTTCTATTAATTATAGACGGAGCTAAGTAAAACAAGATCAATAGATGCTTACAAATTCCACAAGTAAGTTCTAATATGCCAACATATATGCACAACCCATATTTAACCCAATTTCAATCAATTCCTTTGATGGTTATTCTTTGTATGTTAGCACCTATTTGAAGAAATTCAATGATGATTTTTGTAAAACAACTTAAAAAATACAAAAATGAAATTTATTTAAGTTGTTATAAGGAAGTAACAATTACTCACAATCTTAGATATCAATCCTTTTCTTCCTTGTCGTCCTGTTTTATGTGCTGAATGTGTTCTATTTTCTTTTATTTTCTGCAAGAAAATACTTGAAAATTAATATGTAATGCTAAATTGTTTATTTATTTTACCTAATGATCGAAAAAATAAATGATTACATATTACATTTGAAGCAAGTTGTTGTTAAGATGGCTCCTCCAACGATGCAATTTTTTCCATTTCTTTGACCATCTCCTTGTATACCTTTTTTGACATTCCTACTGGCGTATTTCTGATATCAACTCGTTCATCTTTTGAGATTTTCATAATCTTCCTGAAAATGTAACGTCGGTGCGTGTCTCTCTTCCAAACGCACTGCCATAATAGTATAATAGACTGTTCGATGCTCTATGTCGACAAGGAGCACTGGTGTGTTACATGTCAATGACCGCACCGGTTAACCATGATAAAATAATAAAAATTGTCCAGTGCTAGTTTTCTAGCAGAAATCGGTGCCATATTTTACATATGGTGCACTGATAAAAAAAAATTAATTTTTTTATCACATTGCATTGTGTGGCGCGCTTGTAAAATAAAGAGCCTTGGTGTGCTGTGTACTCCAGGTGTGCTGATAAAAAATTATATTTTTTTTAATTCATGCCAGTGCCCACATGGATTGGGATCCGACTATGCTAATCGTCCCATTGGTTGGATGTCTTAGGTCTATATTTAGCAATACAAACCCTATAAATCTAAATTGAAAAGCCCGAATTCTGAAATCATAGAAAGAGGAAGAAGAAAGGGGAGAAAAAAAAAATGTAAGGTTTGAATCTTTTCAAAGTTTTTTTTTTTTCGAAACATAATGTTCACGGTGCACCATAATGAAATAGCGCACCGATTGCATATTTTACAAATGGTGCACTGAAAAAATATTTTGTTTTTCTAATATTTTATCACAGTATTTGCGCGGTGCGCTGGGAGGACAGAGCGCACTGGTGCGGTATTCCGCACAGGGTCCACTGACAACTTTTTTTTTAGATATCATTTTTGGGATTCAACTGCGTTAATTTAGTCATTCATCTATGACCATTTCCATGAGAGGTAGCTGACATGGATTGGGATCAGACTATGCAGGTCCTCCTGTTGGTTGGATGTCTTAGGCTTATATTTAGCAATACATACCCTATAAATATAAATTGAAAAGTCCTAATTCTGAAATCACAGGAAGTGGGAGAAGAAAGGGCATAAACAAAAAGAATGTAGGGTTTGTTTCTAAAATGGTTTTTTTTCAAAACAAAACGTTTGCAGTGCGCCATAATGAAATAGCGCACCGGTGCCATATGTTTCATATGGCACAATAATAATTTTTTTTTTATCACTGTACTTTCGTGGTGCACTTCTATAACCGAGCACACCAGTGCGGTATGTTAGGTAGGACGCACCGACGAAAAAAAAAGTCTGTATTTTTTTAATATTGATGCAAGGGCCGACATGGATTGGGATCGACTATGCAGGTCCTCTTGTTGGTTGGATATCTTAGGCTTATATTTAGCAATACAAATCCTATAAATATAAATTGAAAATCCCTAATTATGAAATCAGAGAAAGTGGGAGAAGAAATGGCAGAAACAAAAATAATGTAGGGTTTGTTTCTAAAATGGCTTTTTTCGAAAAACAACACGTTTGTGGTGTGCCATAATGCAATAGTGCACTGACGCCATATGTTACATATGGAACACTGATAAAAACATTTTTTGTTTTCTTTTCACTGTACTTTTGTGGTGTGCTGCTATAACCGAGCGCACTGGTGCGCTATGTTACGCAGGGCGCACTGACGAAAAAAAACCTGTATTTTTTTAAGATTGACGCAAGGGCCAACATGGATTGGGATCTGAATATGCAATTCATCCTGTGGGTTGGATGTCTTATGACTATACAAACCCTATAAATCTAAATTGAAAATAAAGAGGGAGAAGAAAGGGCAGAAAAAAAAAGAATCTAGGGTTTTGTTTGTAAAAAGGATTTCTTTTTTATTTTTATTCCTGAAAATTGGAGAAAAGGTAAAAAAAACTGCAGAAAAAAAAAAGTTAAAAAAACAATAAGCTTTGATTTTTCTATTTTATTTCATAAAAAAAACTATAGAAAAAAGTAAACAAAAAACAATAGACTTAGATTTCTTATTTTACTGCATAAAAAAAACTACAGAAAAAAGTACAAAAAAACAATAAACTTACTCACATCGTTTGAAATTCTATGGCACAGGGTTTGACTAACCAGAGGTTTGGAATTCTGATTGTCAGAATACTTCTGTTTGAACGTATTTCCCTGCTCGACAGTGCTCTCATGATCAGTTTGCTCCAGGTATGTATTTTGCAAATCTCTAGCTAAAATTTTTTGCAAAAATAGTGAAATAATGAAAAGTGTTTAGTATTTAAAGAAATGTTTTATGAAATTAGAATTTCAAAAATATTTTGCCGCCCATTTTTCAATTTAGCGCTTTTTTTTTTTAACTTAAAGAAGATAGGGTTGCTCTTTTTTTATTTGTGGTTATTTGTTTACCAGTGCGTCCTTTAATTTAACTGCACCGGTGCATCATTTTATAAAACCGCACCGGTGCGCAAAATAAGAAACACACTAGAATGACATTGAAGTTTGTGCACAAAAATTTAAATTGTTATTTTTCTCAAATGCAGGGAGAAAATATCATATATTATATGGAATGGACAATTCTTCAAAATCCAACTTGTTACATAATATTTCTCAAAGTCCATCGCGGAGTTCTCCCTATCCATGTGGAGATGTAATATTTACTTCAGATTTGTTTTATTTTTTCACTATCTAATTGAATTTATATATATATATATTTATCCATGCAGTCAATCACGCACAACTTAATTAAATTTATAATGTATACAAATTTGTAGGTTCATGCAGATTCAACATTGAGTATAAATGCACAAAATATTCAAAATGCTCCAAAATATCGGAAGTTCTTATCAGGAGCTGCATACCGCAAGGTGCATTTGGTAGATGAAAATGGACAGCCACTTCACCCTGCCAATTGCAACAATATTGCATCTTCTAGCCAGAATCATGGGACAATGATGGTAATTATAATTATAATTTTTTGATATGTATATTTATTAATATGTAATTATTTCAATGTTGAACCAATTTATAATCATGCAATATTTTCAATGTGGTTACTAATTGATATCATATATTTTGTACTAATCATGTTCAATATTTTTTTTTTAATTATTAGGATTCTAGTGATGATTAACGACCAACCTACCATCTTTCATTGCACCCCACGACAATTTCAAATCGAGAGAAGACTGAACTAAGAGAAAAAATCGAAGAGGAACGATACCAAGAATGGTTGAATCAACCACCGATCCAATTCCCGCTACGTCCAGATTCACCAATTAGGAATGACTATAGCAATAGTAGTTCTTCATAAGTAGGCAATGGAGGCAATCAAATAAAGGTTGGTATGGATGATTACTTAAGGGATACGACTGCCATGGAGAAAATGTTGTTAGATGCATTCCAAAATGATGATCAACTAGAGGATGTTGCTCATATCATTGACACCTTTTTCGAAAGCCTTAAATTTGCTTCCACCACCCCTCTCTTTGGACCTAACGGTTAGTCAAAGTCTACCTAGTTGGGGACAAAAATGTTACTGTACAACTTGAAAGCAAAGTTTGGCTTATCGAATGCATGTTTCTCGGAACTTTTGAGGTAAGTTACCATAAAGTACTCCCCTTATATAAATTTAAAATATAATCAGTACACTGCAATGAACATTAAAAATGTTAAATTTTATGAACGTTAATAATTATATCGACATTAATGTACATTTAATATTAATATATTTTTTCATGATCACTAACTATAAGTTATTCAAAGATAAGGTTCTTCCGAGTGATAATGTCTTGCCCGATAGCTGTGAAGAGGCAAAGAAATTATTGAAAATGTTGGGTGTTGAGTACATATCATATCATGCATGTCCAAATGATTGTATTCTATATAGAGGAGAGTATGAAGACAAAGACATGTGTCTGAAATGTGGGCATGAAAGGTATGATAAATAAAAAAAGAAGGGTAAATCAAGTACTGGTCCTCCTTTTAAGATATTGAGGCACATGCCTATAATCCCAAGGATTCAAAGGCTCTTTCGTTGCAAAGAATTAGCTATGCTGCAGGGATGGCATGCTTCACACAAAAGTGAGTTGGGAGTTATGCGAATCCCAACTGATTCAATAGCCATAAAGCATATAGAGGATACATGGCCTGAAAAATTCAATAATGAAGTAGGAAGTCTACGACTCATCATAGCCATGGATGGCGTCAACCCATATTCCCTCTAGAACACCAAATATTTTGTTTGGCTTGTAGTAGTGATCAATAACAATATCCCGCCATGGTTGTCTGTGAAGAATGAACATCTTATGTTGGCTCTCATAGTCCCTGGTAGAAGATAAGTGAAGAATATGGATGTATACTTACAACCACTGGTAGATGAATTGAAGGAATTATGGGATGGGATAAATGTATACGATGTATCAAGACCCATCACAATAGAGAGGATTTTTGCGTTGTATGGCATATGTGCTTACACGACATATGATTATCCAAGCTTAGGAGTTTGCTCTAGTAAATTACATGTTTAATTTATTGATTTGTTTATATATAATGTAACAATATTCTTTCACATATTAGTTATTTAATTCATTGTAATAATATTTGTTTTGATCTTCATGATATTCTCTAACGTGCCATGCATATTAATTAATGTATACAAATATAATCTCGCAGGTCTTGTAACAAAAGGGTATTTTGGATGTAAATGTTGTGGATCTTCTCTGAAAGCTAGATGGTCCAAGGACCTATGAAAGCCAGTGTATTATTGCTCCAGGATATTCCTACCAGAACAAAACCCTTACAGAATATCATCATCTACTTTCAATGGTAAACGAGAGAGAACCCAAAGGCCTCCAATAATGACACCAGTTGAATGGCTTAGAGCATATGAGAGGGAGAAGGAGAAGGAGTTCATAGAAATTTTCGATTCAAATGGGGAGCCTAAGTTCGATGATATAGATTTCTTCAACACCTATGTTGAGAAATTGCCCATTGGGATGAAAAGGAAATCTATCTTTTATGACCTCCCATATTGGGAGCATCTTAAGATTTCCTACTTATTAGATCCCATGCATATATTTAAAAATGTTTCATCTTCTTTACGGAGGCACATATCATCGAAACAAAGTGACACATTGGCTGCAAGAAAGATCTTATTACTTCAAAAAATAAAAAGAAATATCGGCAAATATGATTAGAAAGTATGGGATCAAAAGCAGACGCTGGTCCCTCTAATTCATGGTTTTTCAAAGAAGGTGATGTCCCATGGATTTAAGAAAAAGATGATATATCTTTGGCAAAGGAATTTATAATGGATGTGAGGGTGCCAACTTCATACGGGTCTTCACTATGACACTACTTCACCGTGGATGACCATTTGTTGGGGTTGAAATCACATACCATTTGAATCTTCTAAGAGTACGTATAATGTCAAAAGCATGATTTCCTTATTTGTTATATTAACAAATTTTATCCTGATGACGGCAACAAAACTGAAAGTCGCCCCTAAGGAGAGCTGGTCTCTTTTTATGGCTCTGTCAGCATTAACTTAGTTTACCTCCACGTGGCCTTCTTTCTATTTCTTGGAATTTTATTTATCAAATTCATGGAATTTGATAAATAAAATTATCAACAACCTTTGAAATTTAATTTATATCTTCGAACCTTATATTAATACCCGACGCTTTTTTAAACAAATGGCTTTGTAATAACCATTCGGCTCCGGACCCCACATCTATAATCAATGGTCCAATAAGATTCACACACCGTACCTTGGTTATCCTTCACGCATCTTCCTCATACAATCATCATCCGATGTATCCCCTCTAGATCGATGGTTTTTTGACAATATCGCGTAGCCCCCGATGTCGAAATTTAACGTGCGATGGCGCGCAATGATGGCGGTTTTCATGGGTCCACCTTTGCCACATGTCGACGGTTCTATGGAATAGCTCCCGATTGGAGAATAACACTTATATCCAAAAGGAGAAGCGATATGGGCAACCCGGGTTTTCTAATCCACTCACAGTTTTGAAATAGTGTCGACCAGGGTTCAAGCCGAGTTACACTATCCCTCTTATTCATTAACTCACGTCTAACCTCGGGTCAAGGTTTTGATAGCAAAACAATTATGTCTCTTTATTAAGCGGGAATTATACTATTTAAATAGTGTTCACAACCATGGTTTCTCTACACAGACCACGTCTGGGGTTGGGATTTAAATTCGACGGAGCTTGTTCGGATAATTCACGAGGAAACAACAGACAGAGGGATGCGGAATCTATACAGTAGTTCAACTCAGTAATTATATATGCACAGAGTTCAATCGCCTCACAATTAAACAATTTCTTCACAAATAAGGATTCGAGACAATTTTATGGCCAAAGAGCACTGAAATTATTTAACTGGAAGCAATTGTTAACACATAGATTTTATTGCAGAAATCTCTCTCTTCTTCTCTTCTTTTTTCTACATCTGAGGGATACAATTTATATACATTACAATGTGTCTCTTCTGTTCCTCTGTGGGGACCGTTTAGAAAATCAAAAGCCTAATTACTATAATTCAACTAACTAAAACATGACAGATGGATCGAACTGAACTATTCGACTTCTACAAACTCTAACTAATCTAAAGGAAACAATCAGCTGAGGTATTGACACCTAGCTGTTACAATTCAAATTTTTTCGAACCCTCCTAGCCACAACATGTGGACAAAACCTCCTACATTGATGGCTAGTGTCTAATGCCCCTGCATCAGACTCTCGAGGGCGACTTTCTTCATGGGCTCCCGTCCATGAGATCTTCCACTGATCTGCCTATCGTCTACAACATTCCTTCAGCCATCCAAGTGGCATCTTCCTCTGGCTTTTCCTTCCATTTGATTAAGTACTGAAAGTACTCTTGTCCTCTGGTCTTCCTGAACACTCTTTTGTCCAAGATCTTCTCTGGTTGCAATGGTTGTGCTGGAGGTAGCTGCTCTTTCCACTCAATCTGTTCCTTGTCTGTTGATATTTCTTCTCCACCATCATCTTCATACTTGTACAAATCTGCAACATTAAAAATGGGAGATGTTCCAACATCAGGAGGTAATTCAATATCATAAGCATCTGCAGAAAACTTTCTAAGTATCTTGCATGACCCAATCTTTTTGAACTTCAATTTGTTATACTACTTCTTTGGGAATCTCTCCTTTCTCAAGTGTGCCAAAACCAAATCTCCTACTTCAAAATGAACTTCTTTTCTGCTCAAGTATGCTCTACCTTTGTATTTTATGCTACTGCCTTGTAGTTTCTGTTTCACTTGTTCATGTATGGCCTGGATCTCTGAAGCAAATTCCTCACCATCAACACTTCTCAGTTCTGCCTTTCCCAGGTTTCTTAACTCTGATATTCCTCTGGGGTGCATTCCATAAAAAATATGGAATGGACTCTGCCCTGTGCTTCTGTTTGGTGAGTCATTATATGCATATTCTGCCTAGGGAAAAATATGATCCCACTGCTTGGGATGTTCTCCTGCAAGACTTCTCAACAAATTTCCCAGACTCCTATTCACTACCTCAGTTTGTCCATCAGTCTGAGGATGATAATCTGAGCTGAAACTTAGTTTGGTACCAAGTTTCTTCCACAGTGTCCTCCAAAAATGACCCACAAATCTAGTGTCTCTGTCTAAAACAATACTCTTGGGAAACCCATGCAATCTAACAACTTCTTTGAAAAACAAGTTAGCAACATGGGTGGCATCACTAGTTTTATAGCATGGAATAAAATGTGCCATTTTGGAGAATCTGTCCACTAAAACAAAGATTGCATCATTCCCTCTCTGATTCTTGGGAAATCCTAGAACAAAATCCATACTCACCATGTCCCAAGGCCTGTCTTGAATAGGCAAGGGAGTGTACAATCCTGCATTCTGGCTCCTTACTTTAGCATATTGACAGATTTTGCAATTCTTCACAAATTTATCTACTTCTATTCTCATCCTGGGCCAGTAATAGAAGTGAATCAGCTGCTCATAAGTTTTATCAGTACCAAAGTGTCCAACAGGTCCACCACTATGCTTCTCCTTGATCAAATTTTCTCTCATGGAACATTTTGGTACACACAGTTGGCTTCTTCTGAATAACAAGTCCTCCTGCAAGAAATAATCCAGCCACTGGCTTCTATCTATTAAAACAGGGTTACAACATGCCTCAAATGCTTCCTTAAAATCTGAATCTGTTTTATACAATTCTTTGAGAAAATCAAACCCTACAACTTCAAAATTAGTTTCTTGAACAAGCGTGTGCCTCCTACTCAAAGCATCAACTACTTTATTTTCTTGGCCACTTATTTGTTTCAAAAAAAAGTTAAAACCTTGGAGATACTCAACCCATTTGGCATGCTTATGCTTCAACTTGGGCTGTTGTACAATATAATGCAAAGCATGATTATCATAATATAATACAAATTCCCTGGACATCAAATAATGTCTCCACTTTTTCAATGCCTGAACAATTGCATAGAATTCCTTCTCATAAGAGGAATACTTTCTCCTAGTGTCATTTAGCTTCTCACTAAAATAGGCTATAGGCCTATCATCCTAACTCAACACAACTCCAATGGCCTCCCCACTGGCATCACACTTTACTTGAAATGGTTTAGTAAAATCAGGCAGAATCAAAACAGGCTTCTCAGTTATCTTTTGCTTCAAAAGTTTAAAGTTTCTTTCTGCTTCAGTAGTCCACTTAAATGGCTGTTTGCTCTTCTTTATTGTCTCAATGATGGGTGCATTAATCTTACTGAAGTTTCTTATAAAATTTCTGTAAAAACTAGCAAGTCCATAGAAACTTCTTACCTCAAAAACATTCCTGGGTGAAGGCAATTCCACAATTGCCTTAACCTTTTCTGGGTCCATCTTCAATCCTTTTGTAGAAACAAAAAAACCCAAATACACCAACTCTTCCTTCATGAATGAGAATTTCTTTAAGTTTATCAGCAGTTTCTCTTGATGCAGCTTCTTCAAGACATGATTAAGATGCCTTAAATGTTCTTCTTTAGTTTTGCTGAAAACTAATATATCATCCAAATACACTATCACAAATTTACCAATGAATTCCTTCAATACTTCATTCATAAGTCTCATGAAAGTGATAGGTGCATTTGACAACCCAAAAGGCATTACCATCCATTCATACAGTCCTTCATTTGTTTTAAAGGCAGTTTTCCACTCATCACCCTCTCTTATTCTAATATGAAGGTATCCACTTTTTAAATCTATCTTTTAAAAATATTTAGCACCACTCAAACAATCCATTAAATCCTCAACTCTGGGCAAAGGGAATCTATACCTGATTGTGATCTTATTGATTGCTCTGGAATCAGTACACATTCTCCAGCCTCCATCTTTCTTTGGGCTCAATACTACTGGTACTGCACATGGACTCAAACTTTCTCTGATCAGCCCCTTGTCCACCAATTCCTGTACTTGTCTCCTGATTTCCTCATTTTCTGTGGGAGTCATTCTGTAGGCTGCCTTATTTGGTAGATTTGAACTAGGGATAAAATCTATCTGATGGTTGATCTTTCTCACAGGTGGCAGCTCATCAGGTAAATCATCCACAATAATGTCACAATAGTTGTCTAACATCTCTTGGATTTCTACTAGTAAATCAGAAATCTTTGTAGAAGTAAGAACTACCTTAGGTTTGAAAACTAAAGCAAAACTTACTTCTTCTTCCTCTATCTACTGCAGATATTTCCTCCCGCTCATCAACAAGGTCTTTGGATCAATCACTCTACTGGATGGCTCTCCTTCTTCCATGGGTATCAATGTATGATGTACCCCATCCTTGAAGAACTTGTAAGTGTTCTTCTTGCCATCATGCACTGCTGCTCTGTCAAAATGTCAAGGTATACCCAGCAGTATATGACACACATCCATGGGCATTACATCACACAGGACCTTATCTTTGTATTTTCCCATTTGCAACTCTATCTCACACTGTTATTTTACAACCAGCTGGTGCCCTTTATGCAACCAGGACACCCTGTAGGGAGTTGGATGCTCCCTTGTTTTCAACTTCAACTTCTCTATCACCTCAGTGGAAACCAGATTTTCTGTGCTGCCACTATCAATGACTAGCTGGCAGTATTTCCCTTGGACTTTGCATATGCTCCTAAACAAAGTCTTCCTTTGTGCAGGCTTAGTGACCTCTTTGGTTTGCTTCAACAGGGCCTTGTTAACCACCAAGGACTCTCCCCTCTCCGGTAGAATTTATTCTTCAATTTTTGCCTCTTCTCTAGCATGGGCAACAACAACATTTCTTGGACCAGCATCCACATTCTCTGGACACTCATAGTGCTTATGTCCCACTTGTTGACATCTATAGCACCTCAACTCTCTACCTCTGCCTCTGTCTTTTCCTCCTCTTCCTTTTCCTCTGTAAGAACCCCTTATGCCCCTTGCATCATCCTCTGTAGATGCATTCTGAGGTGAGATACTATTAGCTCCATCCCTGGGTGTAGTAGGCTTTCCTCTACCACCTTGACTTCCCTTTCCACGGAAAGTACCTCTCTTCTTGGCAGACTGTTTCCTCAGGAGTTTCTCCTCTGCTTTCAAGGCTATCTGGTAGGCCTCTTCCACTGTCTTAGGAGACAAGAGACCAATCTCATCTTGGATCTCCAGCTTGAGACCATTCACATATCTGGCAGTGTTCTCTGGTGTGTCCTGAAATTTCCCAGCTCGTATGCTTACTCTGTAGAATTCCTTTGTGTATTCTTTTATTGTCAGCAACCTCTGTCTCAAGTTCTGCATTTTCCTATACAATTTCAGCTGATAATCACTAGGCAATAATTTACGTTTTAATTTAGCCATCATTCTGGTCCAACTTTTGATAGGTTGCTTGCCAACTCTCCTCCTTTCCACCTGCACTCCATCCCACCAAAGTGCAGCATGTCCTTTCAGCTTTGTCACTGCAAACTTGACCTTTTTATCTTCGCTTATTTCTTCATAGTCAAAGCACTTGTTCATTTCATTTATCCAGTCCACCAGCTCCTCTGGATTCAATCCTCCTGCAAAATTTGATACTTCAATCCTGGGCTTAACTGTAGACCCCAGAGCAGTTCTAAAGAGCCTCATGTCGGGAGGAATTTCAACATTTTCTTCCGCTTCTTCTAATTCAGGTTCGCTGATGTCTTCAGGATCTCTGGTCTGTCTTCGCTCCATGGCATCCATTTTGGCCTCGACCCTTTGCAAAATCCCCAACACCTCTGCATTGGCAACAGGTCTCCTTCTGCCATCACCTCTACCAACTCGGATTACCATGTCAGCTCTATGCAAAAACAACTCAAAAACACTTTGATACCACTGATGACGGCAAGAAAACTGAAAGTTTCCCCTAAGGAGAGCTGGTCTCTTTCTGTGGCTCTGTCAACATTAACTTAGTTTACCTCCACGTGGCCTTCTTTCTCTTTCTCAGAATTTTATTTATCAAATTCGTGGAATTTGATAAATAACATTATCAACAACCTTTGAAATTTAATTTATATCTCTGAACCTTATATTAATACCCAATGCTTTTTTAAACAAATGGCTTTGTAATAACCCTTCGGCTCCAGAACCCACATCTGTAATAAATGGTCCAATCAGATTCACGCACTGTACCTTGGTTATCCTTCGCGCATCTTCCTCATACGATCATCGTCCGATGTCTCCCCTCCAGATCGACGACGTTCGACAATATCGCACGGCCCCCGATGTCGAACTTTAACGTGCGATGGTGCGCAATGATGGTGGTTTTCATGGGTCCACCTTTGCCACGTGTCGACGGTTCTATGGAATCGCTCTCGATTGGAGAATACCACTTATCTCCGAAAGGCGGTGCGATATGGGCAACCCGGGTTTTCTAATCCACTCACGGTTTTGAAATAGTGTCGACTAGGGTTCAAGCCAGGTTATGCTATCCCTCTTATTCATTAACTCATGTCTAACCTCAGGTCAGGGTTCCGATAGAAAAACAATTCTATCTCTTTATTAAGCGGTAATTCTACTATTTAAACAGTGTTCACAACCACGGTTTCTCTACGCAGACCTCGTCTGGGGTTGGGATTTAAATTCGACAGAGATTTTTCGGATAATTCACGAGGAAACAACAGACAAAGGGATGCAGAATCTATATAGTAGTTAAACTCAATAATTATATATGCACAGAGTTCAATTGCCTCACAATTAAACAATTTCTTCACAAATAAGGATTTGAGACAATTCTATGGCCAAAGAGCACTGAAATTATTTAACTGGAAGCAATTGTTAACACATATATTTTATTGCAGAAATCTCTCTCTCCTTCTCTTCTTTTTTCCACATCCGAGGGATAAAATTTATATACATTAAAATGTGTCTCTTTGGTTCCTCTGTGGGGACCGTTTAGAAAATCAAAATCCTAATTACAATAATTCAACTAACTGAAACATGATAGATGGATCGAACTGAACTATTCGAATTCTAAAAAATCTAACTAATCTAAAGGAAACAGTCAGCTGAGGTATTGACACCTAGCTATTACAATTCAAATGTTTTCGAACCCTCCTAGCCACAACATGTGGAAAAAACCTCCTACATTGCTGGCTAGTGTCTAATGCCCCTGCATCATATCCCATGCGGGGATCATAAAACATAACTAATTTTTCATATTATTGCATGTGTTTATAACTTTGTAGTGTCATTATCCTTTGTTTGTGCATGGGTGTGTGAAACATGAATTCCCTCAAGACCTAGGACATGCCATATCTAAACTATCTGCATTTGTACATTGGATCACATAAAAGGAGATTCTTGTGGCTAGCATTGCACGGTGGCGTCAAGATGAAGACAAAAGAGAAGGAGAGTTGCTCCAAACGTGTGAAAAAAAGCGTTTGATAAAGATTAAGCGACTTATAATTTTTGAAATTTGCAAAAAGTAATGAATATTCATGTTGAACTTCGATATAATGTATATTTTGATCTCTAAGTACTATATAATGTTGGTTTGATTTCATCAGCGAATGCAAAAATTGAAGCAATCAATAAATTCGTTCTTTACAATTCTGAAGCGACACAACTGTGGGTCATATTGTACGAACAAAAAGGATGAAACAAGATAGTGACAGGAAAGAATTCAAATGGTTGAATGGTAGAAGTATGCCTTATCCCAATCATTTAAAAGAAAATATGCCAAAAATATGCCCCAATAGTTGGGTTGCTGACCAAGTCAGAGAGAAATATGGTGCTACCGGTCGTTACCCACGTGCTGAAGAGGATGCGCTAAACATAGGGATTGGGTGCAGCAACTCGGTAATAATCTTTTTAATTTATATGTAGATTTGAAACTTATATTAAGACATCTACATTTCATATTTTAACTACTATTGGATTATTATTTATAAGACACATGACACTATGGTTTTTTTAACTTTTTTATAATAGGTGCATTTGTTCCCATCTATGTGGGCATATAGACACCATTTTCGCACAGAAAATGTTGATGCTAGAAACATCATAGAAGACGGTGGAGTGGAAGTTGAGTTTGATCAATCTAGTCGATCTAGCCATTGTGATCAACAACTAGTACGAGGGACGTTAGGTTATGTCGGAAAGATACAAGAGATCATTGAAGTGGATTTTTCTTCTTTCCAATGTGTTATTTTTAGGTGCAAGTGGCGGGACACCTTTGATCGGAATAATGTAAAGGAAGATCGCGATAGTAGGTTGATATGTATCAACTCTAGAAAGATGTGGGATGAAGCTAAGGAGCCCTATGTTTTCCCTAAACACTGCAACCGGGTGTTTTTTTACCCAGATGTGTTGGATAGGGATTGTTGGTTCGTATTGACACATGATCCTAGATCAAAACATATTTTTGAGAACAATATTGTTATCATGCTGTGCGAGCTAGAAGATAATGAGGGTGATCATGATAACCGAGAGTGATATGGTACATGTGTTATTTCATCAATATTTATACTTTTTAATATGGGTTTTTCAAAATATTAATATAATATGTATTTTGAATTAATTGGGAATTTTAATTGTGTTAATGTTAAAATCAATAATTCACTTGATAATTTGGTATTATGTTGATCTCGAAAACAATGGTGTATTGTATAAATTAATTCTTTTTTTTGTATCTAAGATTATAATAAAATAAGTATAATTCTAAAGTACAGGAACTTATTTGCATTATTTTCTAAACTTTATTATGTTACAATAAATCATATTATTCTAGATCTATTATTTTACAATTATTTAAAATTTACAAATTTTAATAAATTCATTTCGCATTAATACAATTAAAATTTTACAAATATTTTACATAAAATTACAATTACAATTACAATTTTACAATTTCACATACAATTACAATTTTAGAATTTTACATATATAAAATTACAATTTTACAAATTAAAAATTACAATTACAATTACAATTTTACAATTTTTAAAATTACAATTACAATTACAATTTTAGAAATTCACATATATACCATTACAATTACAATTTTAGAATTTTAAATAAAATTAGAAATACAAACATTACAAATTTACAATATCATGATCATTTGGTATTAAATTAATAAATAAAGATCACATTTATGATAACCATCGTACAAACATCATATTTGACTAAAAAACACATTCAAAATCGCTAACTGCATCATCATGATCATGATCATCTAACAAAACACAATTAACATTATATATTAACATTATCAGTACAACACAAACATCAAATATACATCTCATGCTATCACATACACATCTATCTGCAAGCTGCACATTAAATGAACATATCTAACATGACCTAACAACATACACATCATGATGATCACCAACATGTAAATTAAGTACAACTGCAACATGAACATAAAATACATGGACCATATAATATATATATATATATATATATATATATATATATAACTGAATAATGTTAAAAATATACAACTGTAATATAAATTTCATGGATCAGCTAGTGGTAGTACAACATCAATATCAGTACAAGTGGTCAATGGTCCAGCCTCATCTCCATGATGACTGCTAGTAGATGCTAGTGGAGGCTCATGCAAATCTGGCGCAACGCAAGGCTGTGAACGATCATGAGATGATGGTACGCTACGCCTCGCACATTGTCCATCATGTGCTGCGGCTCGATCGTAATGTGCAACAGTCCTCGTCAGTCGCGTAAAAGTTGTCGTAACTCCTACGACATGCTGCATCAGGCTGTACATGTCACGCAGCATGCCTCTCCACATCCGTGATAGCCTGTCATCGACCTTTATGTCTCTGAAATCAGCGGGCCTGATGCCCGCCTCAACAATCAATGCAATGAGTTGGTTGCCCAACTCCATCCTGTATCTAGCATCACTAAGACGTCGACCGCGCATCGACGCACCAGCAGGAGCATGTCTTTGATATGGAACGACCTCCTGATGATCCTTAGCAATATCTGGCATGCCCTCATCCTCATCATGAGAATCCACACCTGGATTAGGTGGTGGTGGCGGCATCTCCTCACCATCAAAAGAGCCAATGTCTGCAAAATATATACAAGTACACAACAGTAATTAGAGGATTTTATTACACAATTTAATAAAAAAAAGTTAAAGAACATGTTATAATAAATTCAAGTAAAACAGTAATATTACCTCTATCATCTAGCGGCTCATCAGCTGTGAAGAGGATGTTGGCACACCCTCGCCAATCCAACCCCGAATAAGGACAGGGGACCAAAATGAAGGGATGCTCATCAAAAATGGCTAGAAACTCCAGTGCATCATTTGATATCCTAAGTCTCCTCCCTCTTGGGCATCATCTGCCCCCACATGTGCATACGTGCCTCAATAATTGGCGTACGAGGCTGCCAAAGAAAAGAAGGCCTCGTCTCTGGAAACCTCTCAAAAAATAAACAAAAAAGCTCTGAAGGAAAAGGGAAGTTGACCATCCCTTGTGCATGAGCACGACATCTATCTAATGTTGTACAAAATAGCCACAAAAAAATGGCAGACCACCTGACAAGTCCTGGATGCTGTAGTAAAGAATCAACATAATATAAAAGCTAACAACTAATGTATTTCCCATCACTGGTGTTGTGTGAAATGGCCGAAATGATAAGCGAGAGACACTGGACCTCCTCACGACCAAACACACCAACACTTAACTGCCCTCCAGCGACCTGAAACTCTGCAGGAGATACTAAATTTTATCCAATGTATCTCTGGGACTAAACTAACTAACTCCCTGCCACACAGCCAGCTAGAACCTTGGGGAATGAGGGAAATTCCACCCCTCTCCTCGACAACCCTATAATAAAATATACATCCTCCTCAGTGGGTGTGTACCACTAGTTGATACCAACTTGGAAAGCCTGTTTCTGGGCATTCCACATTCGGATAAGATGTCTCAAAAAAAAACTATGGGATTTTAGGGAAGTAGCCTCCTCATAGAACTTGAGGAGGCCTACCTACCTAAGGAGCCCCTGCGTCGCTGCTGTAATAGGGTGAGGGTACACATCTCTCTCCCTCTCCCTTGCTTCCCACATGAGAACCATGTTATACTGTTCTACCTATTGTTGTTGTTGTTTCCCCTCTTCTCTCCTTTCATGTTTCTGAATGATTGACATATTAAACACAATTTTTTTATTAAATGACACATGTATTTAAAAATATAAGTATATATATATATATTTTTTTTAAATAAATAAAACAAGAGTCGGTGCACCAAAAACACAGTCACACACTGGTCCCGGTGTGTCACACCATAGAGTGCACCGGATATGGTGCACCTCATGATATCGACTGCACTGGAAGCGGTGCTCCAGAAAATGTTTTTAGTGCATCGTTTAGGAGGCGGTGTCAAGAGGTCGGTGCGCTGACTTCACTATCCACCCGGGGCTTATAATTAAGTCAGCACACCGCCCTCCTGCTACCATACATAGTCGTCGATGCGGTATTTTAAGATGCCGCACCGTTGACCTAGGCCAAATACGGTAAGTCGTGTGCTAAAAAAATAGTAGCCCGGGGCGGTTATCTCAGTCAATGCACCGCTCCACCACAATTGAACTAGGTCAATGGTGCGGCCAAGTAACCGACCACACCACTCTTTTTAAAGAAATTTAAATAACACAGTGCGTTTGTGGTATCCACCCTAGAATCGGTGCGGATGCCCTTAGCACCGGTTTACCAGCCCGAACCATTGATAATGTTGAATTGCAGTTCCAGTGCGCTGAAAACATTACCCTCCCTGGGGCTGGTCAGTCTGTCAATGCACCGAGTTGCCGCGATACACCATTATCAACGGTGCAGCCTGGTAACCGACTACACTACACTTTTTAATTTTTTTAAAAATAACATGGTGCGCCACATGGTACCGCACTGCCGAAATCGGTGGATATACTGTCAGCACCATTTGCGGTGCAGCCTGTAAATTTACGGGAAACACCTTAAACGGTCACGGCAACGACTCGAGCGCACAACGCAAACTGATATATATATATATATATATATATATATATATATATATATATATATATATATATATATATATATATATATATATATAATGGTTAATTTTAAGGTTTTTTCAAATTCTAATCCCCTAAAAGGTTTAATTATGGAAAAAATAGAAAAATACCTGTACATTTACCCATCGAGGAGGCATATTCGCTGTACAATTTGCAAAAGAAAAATTTTCCACTGTTTTATAAAATTCAAGCTAGAGATTGGTGGCAATACACAGCAGTAATGTATGCAATAAGTGCAATGGGAGCACGGATGTCAGTGCAGCTCAAACAAGGATAACTTGCACCGGTGCTTGAGAGCTCTGTAGCACTAACAAAAGTGAAAAATGCATTTTTTTGGCCATAATTGTTTTTTATTTAACCCTGTTTTGGTGCATGAGGTTTTTATTGGCATACCGGTGCGTTTTCGCTATGCCACCCCAGGTGGTTTCTATTTTTGCGCGCATTTTGGAGGCACCGGGGCAGCATTGCGGTAACACATTAGTTCTCTACAGTAATAAGACACATCGGGCACGCTATTCAGTGAACCAATGATTTGTGTGATTTTTTAGCCGTAGCTTTTTTTTTTTTAACCCTTTTCGGGTGCGCGGCATTAATGGGGCTCCGGTGCATTTCGGTCATTCCGCACCAATCGGTTTCTGTTCCGCGCGCTTTTTATGAGACACCGAGGCAACTTAGCGGTAATGCATCGGTGCTCTATAGTAATGAGACGCACCAGGAACATTGTCTTGTGAACCAATGAATTCTGTGGTTTTTTGGCCGTAATTTTGTTTTTTTTAACCCTTTTCTGGTGTGCGGTATTATTGGAGCCTCAATGATTTTCAGTAATTCCGCACCAGACAGTTTCTATTCTGCGTGATTTTTATGAGACACCGAGGCGGCTTAGAAGTAATGCACTAGTGCTCTACAGTAATAAGACGCACCGGGAACACTGTCTGGTGAACCAATGATTTATGTGGTTTTTTTAGCGTAATTTTGTTTTTTTAAACCCTTTTTTGGTGCGTGGTATTATTGGAGTGTTGGAAATGTTGTCATTGATGGCAAAGGAGCATAAAGGAGCAGCACCTGAACCAGAAATAAGGAAAAGTAGAAGACAGGGAACAGAGGTAGCAGTGACGTAGCAGAGGCAGCAAAAAGCTAAGTAAGGAGAAGCATCAGTCAAGGATCAAAGGAAGAAAATTTCGAACAAGATTGAATATGCTGTGCGTTAATTGTAATGTCGAAAAGTTAGGGGTAAGCAGAATCATATAAAGAAACAGTGGAAGTGGTGTTTTTTAATTAAACTATGTTGAGGAATTGCACAACGAAGGCAGAGGTTAAGCAGTGGAGGCAGAGACAGGCAGAGGTTGAGCAGTAGAGGCAGAGGCACAATGAAGGTAGAGGCAGAGATGAAATGGTCGAGGAGAAGAGGTAGAGGCAGAAATCGTTTGTATATAATGAGGGCGGAACCAGAAATCAGTGGAACAAAGATAAAGCCACAATATTAACAAAGGTTATTTTACTACATATATTAGTGCTGGGCTTAAGTATGATCCAAAGACTCAATATAATATTTACGGAGAGCATTATATGTAGTATGAACCCCTACATAAAATTTTGAGAATCGTAACCCAAGCTGGAGGATACATAAACACAATTCCGAGAATCACTACCCTAGCTGATAGATACACTAAACATTAATTCCGGGAACCGTAACCCAGGCGGAAGGATATATAAACACAATTTCGGGAACCGCAACCTAGGTGGAAGAATACACAATATTCCATGAATCCTAACCCGAGCAGCAAAGTATATATTCCAAGAATCGTTACCCACGCTGGAGGATACACTAAAGCTGAAACATAAAGCTTATATATATGCAATGCATTACATATATTGCGCCTTATACAAAAAGGTCCAAA
Organism: Pinus albicaulis; assembly: GCA_034641835.2. Lineage (NCBI taxonomy): Eukaryota > Viridiplantae > Streptophyta > Pinopsida > Pinales > Pinaceae > Pinus > Pinus albicaulis. The sequence continues at coordinate 401,721,440 of CM076583.1, read as the reverse complement.
CCATATATATTAATTATATGGAGCGATTTATGATCAAAATAACAAAAGCACCATAAGGTGGGACCCTTTCCCAATCGCATCGAAGAAAAACTGTGCAACAGAATAGGTTAACAATAGGTTGCGATTGCGATTGAAGTTTCAGACCTGATGGGTCTATAAGTTATGATTTTATAAATTTGAGTTCCGGTCTAATCGCATTGGCACATTTAAATGAACAGTAACCAATTGCATCGGAATTAAAGTGGAATAAAAGAACATCTCAATGGAAGTTGCGATTGTGATTGAATACCGAACCCAATGGGTCTATAAATTATGATTTTATATGTTTAAGTTCCTGTCCAATCGCATCGGCACATTTAAATGAACAGTGGTCAATCGCATCGGAGTGAAAGCAGGGCAGCGGGACTTGCAACTAAAAGTTGCGATTGCGATTAATCGCAATCGAAGTAATCGCATTGCATCAGAGTAATCGCATCACATCAGAGTAATCACAATCGGAGCAGGATTGGAGTAATCGCAATCGGAACAAGCCGACATAGCAGAACAAGTTAATAAAGATTGCGATTGTGATCAATTGCATTGGGAAAATTACAAAGGATGTAATAGCAATCGGAATTCATTGGAAGAGGCTCATTGCATCGGGGAATAGAAAGATTTCGGCAAGTGGGGCCCAACTTCTTAGATATATATATATATATATATATATATATATATATATATATATATATATATTGAAGTCTGCGTTTTAACCAAAGTCGAGATTGATAAAGCATTGGTTAATCAAAGTCGAAATTGATAAATAAACTTAAAGTGTCGAGGGTTAGATATGATATTTGGCGTAAATTAAAGTCTCGACATAGGTTAACATATGTAGAAAAACGAGTTATACTTCAAGTTTTAAATGCAAGCCGAACCTTGTATAAATGAAACTGTTCGCTGAGCATATTATTGTTATATGCAAAGGATAAGCTTTGGGCTTATGATATATTGAGTTGTAATCCAAATTTTAGGAGGAAAGGAAAGCACCGCGGCACATACACAAAACGATACATGCACATCTCCAATATGTGGATGGTAATTCATCACATCGGAAGATAGAACAAGTTCAATGAGTGGGCCCGTAAGGGCATTCTAAGTATTAAAACGTCTCATTATTTATATAACGCCGAGAGGTGAATTGAACAGTTACTTTTATGCAGCAGTTACACCACGACAGAGGACAAAAGAGCAAGCAGAGTTGAAAAAGAAAGACACAGTCAAAGAAAAGACAAATGCGCAACGAGCCAAGAAGCTGAATGAGTGAGCTGGAGTTTTCATTGTAATTGAATGTAAATGATTTTGTTTTATATTGTTTGTGATGCAAAGGCAAGTATCCAAAGGAAAATCCCACTGTAATGTTAATTTGGTACCTACAGTTATATTTTCTGAATGAGCAGATAATAGAGATGACAAGGTAGAAGGCAAAGATACATGGCTGTCCATTTCGAATTCCCCGTATAATACAAACAACCATGAAGCTCTCTTGTATAAAACATGGTAATATCCAAAGGGAGAAGGTTGATGAAAATAGAGTGAGAGAAGAAGAGAGTGTGCAGCAGAATTGAAGAGAGTTGAAGAAAATAAGAAAGCCGCAAGAGGTGAGAGAGAGTGAGCATAGAGAATGCTGAGTATGGAATTGAGGCAGAGAAGAGAAGAAGGAGGAGCAAAACAAGATGTTGTGAAAATTTAGAGAATGCAGAAATGAAGTAGTGAGGAAGAGAAGAAGGAGGAGCTGAGAAGAGAAGGAGGAGCTGATAGTGAATCTTAGAAGATGCAGAAATGATATAAGGCAGATATGAAGACTGATGCATAGAAGTGAAGGTGATACAGAACAAAGCTGATATCCAAGGTAAATCAGCAAGTGTTTTCCTTTTGAAAGAGTAAGGAAGTTGGAGCTTCCCTATCAAGTTGTAGCTTGATAGATGTTAGTTGTAGCTGACTGAGGTTGGAGCCTCCTGTAGGTTGGTGCCAACATAAAATATATGGGATTTGGTGCTTCCACATCAAATTGTAGCTTGATAGAATGTCAGTTGTAGTTGACTGAGGTTAGAGCCTCCTGTAGGTTGGTGCCTGCAGAAAATTGATGGGAGTTGGAGCTTCCTTGCAAGTTGTAGCTTGCAGAATTGAGGTAGGATCCTCCTGTAGGTTGGTGCCTACAGAAAATCAGTGGTGAGAGGGAGTTGGAGCTTGCCTTTGCATCACAACAATAATAAGATGTGGTTTTCTCCCTTTATGGGTTTCCACTTATATCTGGTGTCTTTGTGCATGATGTTTATGTGTTGATATGGTTTATATCATCTGCTTAATACTTTCTGCTATCATATTAAGTCTACTGTTACATTATATTAATGCTTTCTACTCACATTCTAAGATTACTCACATGTTAAGTTGAACATGAAATGAAGGTGTAAACAAGTGTTAATGAAAATTTTTTAAAAATCCATGAATGTGTTAAACTGATTCACCCCCCCCCTCTCAGTTTAACTAAGGGTTCAATAATTGGTATCAAAGCAGGTTCCTTTGGTGTAAGCCTAACAGCTTGAAGGAGACCTGGTTGAGTCATGGACTGTCAAAATGTACCTGTGCTAAATACAACAAACTTTCCCGAATGGAGAGATAAGGTTAAAACAGGATTATTGACTTATGAATCTGAGGTATGGAAGCTTGTATGTGATGGTTACTACATAGACTCCCCCACGGTGAAAGAACAACAGAGGAGTGCCAAGGAAAAATGTGTGATATATAACAATCTTCATAACAAGGACCTTGAGTTGATAATGGATTTGACCTCTGCAAAAGAAATTTGGGATAAATTTCATTTCATGCATGGAGTAGACACTAAGGACAACAGTGTCAAGAAGGAGAAAAAAATTAAGAAGAATAAAACTTCAGGTCAAAAGGAAAATATTCAATCAAATGAGGTACCTGCTAGTGTGAATGGTAGTAAGAACCATGAAGAAATTGTAGCTGAAGAAAAGGCCAAACTAGACACGACCTTGACTGAAATAGAAAGACTAAAGAATGAAAACAAAGACCTTAAGACATTGGTGCAAATATGTGATGAGAGAGAATATGAAGATAAGAAAGAAATTATTGGCCTGAAGACACAGCTTGAAGAAGCAAGGAAAATATAAGACACTCTGCTGCAACAAATAAGAGAGAAAAATATGGAATGTGAGAGACTGGAAGAAGAAGTAGTGAGCCTGAGAAAGAAATTAGAAAAGGCCCAAAGAGACTTATTAATGAATACTCCTCAAATGAAAAGCTCTGAACAACTGGACCAAATTCTAAATAATCAAAGGTCTCCTCTCATAAAAGCTGGTATAGGATATGAAGGAGAAACCAGTACGTCCAAGGCAGAAGATAACAAGAAAATTGTTTTTGTAAAAGCTATAAAGAACAGTGAAACATCTCAGCAAATTCCTACAGAAGCAGAAGCCAACAAGAACAGGAGTTGCAGAGAAACAAATAGAATCAAGCAGCAACATGAAAGAACAGAGAATGAGAATATGAAACAATCAACTGCTAAAGGCTCATATGCTCCTAAGGATGAATTGAACAAATTCAGAAGATGTCAAAGGAGGTTCCTCCCTCCTATGAAAAATAGCACATGTTTCTCTTGTCATAAACTAGGACATAATGCAGCATATTGTAAGACAAAGCCAATCCAGTCCAACCAGCAAAGGATGCAGCAAAAGAGAAGAATCCCTCAAGCAAGCAAATGGAAAAGACAATCTTTCACTAGGTACACAAATCATTTCCATGGCTACTGTTATGCATGCAATAATTTTGGACATAAAATTGTTGATTGTAAAATGTATTCAAGAAGGGGAACAAATTATTATACATTAGCTCAAATGTACTTTGATAAAATAAGATTTTATGTATGCCTCAAACTCAGTCACAAAGCAAAAGATTGTAATCCGCCATATGCATTAAAGAACTCTAGACAAATGATGGGATCAAAGCAAATCAAACAAAACTATGAATTTAAAAGAAGTGCAGACATTATGAAGAACCCCAATAAAGTATGGAAGGAAAAGAGAAAGGGGGAGCCTATTATCTCAATAACATAACGAATCCTCCATAGTCTCAGGGGGAGCTTCTCTAGGAAGCAAAGCAAAAATCCATCCAGTGACAAATATGAAGCAACATCCCAGGGGGAGAGCAGTTCATATATAGACCCCATGAAAGTAGTCTAAGAAGAGCACCTTAGAATGAGAACGGCTATAAGATCATGAAGGGAAAAGAAAATTCCTCTAACAAAGAACTATAGAGGAAGAAGATTATTTAGCTGACAGATTGATGAAAGAAGAGAAGGCAGCAAGCAACCATGGTGGTAGAGAGGAAAAATTAGTCATGATCATCTAAGTTAAGAAGACATCAACACATTAAGTGATGATCACAGTGTGCAACATTCTGCTAGTATGAACAATGATTCACCTTAAGAAAGATGAGTAAGCAAAGAGCCTCTCATCATTGTATCATTTCTTCTTCCATCTATGAAAATGTCCCTTGGAGAAGTACAGCTAAGTAAGTCATAAATCTCTGAGTAATCTACCCATGAAGATTTCTAATAAACTAATTGAAGATGTCTTCCTGAAAATATTTATGTTAGAACAATTGAATTGAATATAAAGCAACAATGATTCTAGAGCAGTCCTAGAAAGGAACATGCAATGGCTTTCCTTGGAACAGAATGACAGAAAAAGAAGAATGGTAAATAATGCCAAGATCAGATTCAATATATTGATGATTGTTGGTGTGAACAATGGAAAGCTCAATAATAGAATTTATGAAGGATGTATCAATTATGGGTAAATGTCTAAGCTGAAGTGAAATCTCTGCATGATTTTTCAAAGTAATATCAATTGGTGTTTAGGTACAAGAAGCATGCTTATCAACAGATTACCAAGCATTATCAGGGAGGCAGCAGTATGATACAGGTCCACAGGATCAAAGGACTACAGTAAGAATGCATCAAGGTAAAATTCCCAGGGTTATCTGCATTCAGCATGAAAAGGTCAGTCGTAGTGCTAAAGGATCAGTATCTGGTTTACACTTGAAGGATTATATTGAGCGTTGAAATAGTATCTACTTCTATACATAACTACATGCCTTCCAGAATACAACACATGCATATCTTCAAGGCCTCTGTCTTAAGATCATTCATAAAATTGTGTGAAGTCTGTTTGCTGAGATGTCAATCAAACAACTTGAAGATTTTTATGCTGAATATCATCATGACAGAATAATTGTGTTAACCTAACAGTTGAAGTCCAAAAGTCTGTTATTGATTCACCACAAGCATACTTTAGCAGAAAGGAATTGTTGATGTTTAACCATTGAAAAGAGGTTGATCATTAAAGAGAGATTAATCATTGACATACATAACCTCCGTATGTCATAAAGGAAAGTGCATGATTGATAAGTGAGACTGACTAATACACTGAATGTATCTAGTCTCAAGGGTTTGTTTTGAAAGTACATTATGCAAGCAATCAAAGAATTTTATCTCTTAGATAAAATTTTGGTTGATTCATTGATCATATCAGTAACAAGGACCTGCAGCTATTAAGTGTAATATTATTATCAGCATCCTAGCTCAAATTATCACTAACAGGCAAGAAAAGTGAACCACAACTATAAAAGACATATTGGCTTCATCAAAATTGAACAAATGTTGTACTATAGATGAATATTGCAGAAGAAGACATATTCCATCTACAATCTTCCTCAACAGAAATGTATTGGTGCACTACATCAGATAGAGACTGAAGTATATTTGAAGCATTCTCAGTATTTTAGGTTTAATCCAGTGATGCATCCATGATTAGATAAAGCCAGTACAATGTGTTCTATGAAGTGTCATTATCCTCACTTTCAGCTTTATACAAGTGAAAGGAGTCAGTGCTTCGGGATTGTATCAACTTGCAGTGTACATTCAAGATCAATAATCCTCAAGGTGTTCTCTCAACAAGTATTTTACACCAGTTTGGAGCAGCAGGGTACAAAGTCAGAAGAAGAAGGCCTAAACACATCTTAGAGAGAGGAAATGCAGAGATAAAATTTACACTGAGAAGATGTGCAACCGTTTGCCATTGATGTCAAAGGGGGAGGAAAAGAAAATAGACAGAGGAAGCATTGAATTATTGGTGGATGTGTTTACATCAATGCCAAAGGGGGAGACTGTTGGAAATGTTGTCATTGATGGCAAAGGAGCATAAAGGAGCAACACCTGAACCAGAAATAAGGAAAAGTAGAAGACAGGGAACAGAGGCAGCAAAAAGGTAAGTAAGGAGCAACATCAGTCAAAGAGCAGAGGAAGAAAATGTCGAACAAGATTGAATATGTTGTGCGTTAATTGTAATTTCGAACAGTCAGGGGTAAGTGGAATCATATAAAGAAACAGTGGAAGTGGTGTTTGTTAATTAAAATATGTTTAGGAATTGCACAGCGAAGGAAGAGGTTGAGCAGTACAGGCAGAGACAGGCAGAGGTTGAGCAGTAGAGGCAGAGGCACAGCGAAGGCAGAGGTAGAGATGAAATGGTCGAGCAGCAGAGGTAGAGGCAGAAATTGTTTGTATATAACGAGGGCGGAACCAGAAATCAGTGGAACAGAGATAAAGCCACAATATTAACAAAGGTTATTTTACTACATATATTAGTGCTGGGCTTAAGTCTGATCCAAAGACTTAATATAATATTGACGAAGAGCATTATATGTAGTATAAATCCTTACATAAAATTCTGAGAATTGTAACCCAAGCTGGAGGATACATAAACGCAATTCCAAGAATCACTACCCCAGCTGATAGATACACTAAACATAAATTCTGGGAATCGTAACCCAGGCAGAAGGATACATAAACACAATTCTGGGAACGACAACCCAGGCTGAAGAATACACATTATTCCGGGAATCCTAACCCGAGCAGCAAAGTATATATTCCGAGAATCGTTACCCACACTGGAGGATACACTAAAGCTGAAATATAAAGCTTATATATATATATATATATATATATATATATATATATATATATATATATATATATATATATATGCAGCGCATTACATATACTACGCCTTATACACAAAGGTCCAAAGCATATATATTAATTTATATGGAGCACATTATGATCGAAAGAACCAAAGTACCATAAGGTGGGACCCTTTCCCAATCGCATCAGAGAAAAATTGTGCAGCGGAACAGGTTAACAACAAGTTGCGATTGCGATTGAAGTTCCAAAATTGATGGGTCTATAAGTTATGATTCTATAAATTTTAGTTCCGGTCTAATCGCATCGGCACATTTAAATGAACAGTAACTAATCGCATCGGAGAAAAACTGTGCAGCGGAACAGGTTAACAACATGTTGTGATTGCGATTGAAGTTCTGGACCCGATGGGTCTATAAATTATGATTTTATATGTTTAAGTTCTGGTCCAATCGCATCGGCACATTTAAATGAACAGTGGTCAATCGCATCGGAGTGAAAGCAGGGCAGCGGGAATTGCAACTAAAAGTTGCAATTGCGATTAATCGCAATCGGAGTAATCGCATCGCATCAGATTAATCGCAATCAGAGTAGGATCGGAGTAATCGCAATCGGAACAAGCTGACATAGTGGAAAAGGTTAATAAAGCTTGCGATTGCGATCAATCGCATCGAGAAAATTACAAAGGATGTAATAGCAATCGGAATTCATTGGAAGAGGCTCATCACATCAGGGAATAGAAAGAGTTTGGCAAGTGGGGCCCAAATTCTTATATATATATTGAAGTTTGCGTTTTAACCAAAGTCGGGATTGATAAAGCGTTGGTTAAATCAAAGTCGAAATTGATAAATAAACTTAAAGTGTCGAGGGTCAGATATGATATCTGGCGTAAATTAAAGTCTCGACATAGGTTAACATATGCGGAAAAACGAGTTATACTTCAAGTTTTAAACACAAGCCGAACCTTGTATAAATGAAACTGTTTGCTGAGCATATTATTGTTATATGAAAAGGATAAGCTTTGGGCTTATGATAGATTGAGTTGTAATCCAAAGTTTAAGAGGAAAGGAAAGCACCGTGGCACATACACAAAACGATACATGCACATCTCCAATATGTGGATAGTAATGTATCGCATCGGAAGATAGAACAAGTTCAACGAGTGGGCCCGTAAGGGCATTCTAAGTATTAAAACATCTCATTATTTGTATAAAACCGAGAGGTGAATTGAACAGTTACTTGTATGCAGCAGTTACACCACGAAAGAGGACAGAAGAGCAAGCAGAGCTGAAAAAGATAGACACAGTCAAAGAAAAGACAAATGCGCAGCGAGCCAAGAGGCTGAATGAGTGAGCTGGAGTTTTCATTGTAATTGAATGTAAATGATTTTGTTTTATATTGTTTGTGATGCAAAGGCAAGTATCCAAAGGAAAATCCTACTGTAATGTTAAATTGGTACCTACAGTTATATTTTCTGAATGAGCGGATAAAAGAGATGAGAAGGAAGAAGGCAAAGAGACATGGCTTTCCATTTCGAATTCCCAGTAGAATACAAACAGCCATGAAGCTATTTTGTATAAAACAGGGTAATATCCAAAGGGATAAGGTTGAAAAAAACAAAGTGAGAGAAGAAGAAAATGTGTAGTAGAATTGAAGAGAGTTGAAGAAAATAAGAAAGCTGCAAGAGGTGAGAGAGAGTGAGCATAGAGAATGCTGAGTATGGAATTGAGGCAGAGAAGAGAAGAAGGAGGAGGAGCAGAACAAGATGTTGTGAAAATTTAGAGAATGAAGAAATGAAGCAGTGAGGTAGAGAAGAAGGAGGAGCTAAGAAGAGAAGGAGGAGCTGATAGTGAATCTGAGAAGATGCAGAAATGATATAAGGCAGATATGAAGATTGATGCACAACAGTGAAGATGATACAGAACAGAGCTGATATCCAAGGTAAATCAGCAAGTGTTTTCCTTTGAAAGATTAAGGAAGTTGGAGCTTCCTAGCAAGTTGTAGCTTGATAAATGTCGATTTGTAGCTAGCGGTTGGAGCCTCCTGTAGGTTGGTGCACACGAAAATAGATGGGAGTTGGTGCTTCCACATCAAGTTGTAGCTTGATAAAATGTCAGTTGTAGCTGAGCGGTTGGAGCCTCCTGTAGGTTGGTGCTGCGAGAAAATTGATGGGAGTTGGAGCTTCCTTGCAAGTTGTAGCTTGCAGAATTGAGGTAGGAGCCTCCTGTAGGATGGTGCCTACAGAAAATCAGTGGTGAGAGGGAGTTGGAGCTTGCCTTTGCATCACAACAATAATAAGATGTGGTTTTCTCCCTTTATGGGTTTACACTTATATATGGTGTCTCTGTGCATGATGTTTATGTGTTGATCTGCTTTATATCATCTGCTTAATACTTGTTGCTCTCATATTAAGTATACTGTTACTTTTTATTAATTCTTGATGCTCACATTCTAAGATTACTCACATGTTAATTTGAAGATGAAATGAAGGTGTAAACAAGTGTTAATGAAAAAGTTTTAAAAGTCCATGAATGTGTTAAACTAATTCACCCCCCCCCCCCCCCCTCTCAGTTTAACTAAGGGTTCAACAATTGGTATCAGAGAAGTTTACCTTGGTGTAAGCCTAACAACTTGAAGGAGACCTGGTTGAGTCATGGACTATCAAAATGTACCTATGCTAAATACATCAAACTTTCCTGAATGGAGAGATAAGGTTAAAATAGGATTATTGACTTATGAACCTGAGGTATTGAAGCTTGTATGTGATGGTTATTGCACAGACTCCCCAATGGTGAAAGAACAACAGAGGAATGCCAAGGAAAAATGTGTGATATATAACAATCTTCATAACAAGGACCTTGAGTTGATAATGGATTTAACCTCTACAAAAGAAATCTGGGATAAATTGCATTTCATGCATGGAGTAGAAACTAAGGACAACAGTGTCAAGAAGGAGAAAAGAATTCAGAAGAAGAAAAATTCACGTCAAAAGGAAAATATTCAATCAAATGAGGTACCTTCTAGTGTGAATGGTTGTAAGAACCATGAAGAAATTGTAGCTGAAGAAAAGGCCAAACTAGACACAGCCTTGACTGACATAGAAAGACTAAAGAATGAAAACAAAGACCTTAAGACATTGGTGCAAATATGTGATGAGAGAGAATATGAATATAAGAAAGAAATTATTGGCCTGAAGACGCAGCTTGAAGAAGCAAGGAAAATAGAAGACACTTTGCTGCAGCAAATAAGAGAGAAAAATATGGAATGTGAGAGACTGGAAGAAGAAGTAGTGAGCCTGAGAAAGAAATTAGAAAAGGCCCAAAGAGACTTATTAATGAATACTCCTCAAATGAAAAGCTCTAAACAATTGGACCAAATTCTAAATGCTCAAAGGTCTCCTCTCATAAAGGATGGGATAGGATATGAAGGAGAAACCAGTACATCCAAGGCAGAAGATAACAAGAAAATCATTTTTATAAAAGCTATAAAGAACAGTGAAACATCTCAGCAAATTCCTACAAAATCAGAAGCCAACAAGAACATGAGTTGCAGAGAAACAAATAGAATCAAGCAGCAACATGAAAGAACAGAGAATGAGAAGATGAAACAATCAACTGCTAAAGGCTCATATGCTCCTAAGGATGAATTGAACAAATTCGAAAGATGTCAAAGGAGGTTCCTCCCTCCTATGAAAAATAGCACATGTTTCTCTTGTCATAAACCAGGACAGAGTGCAGCATATTGTAAGACAAAGCCAATCCAGTCCAACCAGCAAAGGACGCAGCAAAAGAGAGGAACCCCTCAATCAAGCAAATGGACAAGACAATCTTTCACCAAGTACACAAATCATTTTCAACCGCACCGGTGCTATGTCGTCTTGAATGCACTGGTACATTTTTCTGTGATAAGAGCACTGGATGAAATACATCCACAAAAACCTCCGCCCGCCAACCTCCTCTAGGAACCTCCGCTAGAAACGGATTTCCGGGGTATATTTATAAGGGGTTTCTCAAAAACATCCGCTAGAGGGTCTTTTCCTTGTAGTGAAAATTCCTTAAAACAATTTCAAAATCAAGTTGTTGTTTTTCTGTCATTGAATTTGGAGATGCAAATTCTCTATTTGAAAGGTCAACGATATCACCCCTTGACTGTCCATTCCGTATAAAATTAATAGCTTCTTTAGCCACATCATTATAAATAGTTGTACTTTTCCAATCAAAGGATATATCAAAATCCCTTCGACGAAGGGTGTGAATATCAGAAACATTCACATTATTTGGTGGAACCAAGTGAGAGAAAAGCTTCCATTCTTGAAAATCATGTTCAAGATTCATTTCCTCGTTAGAAAAATCACCATCTTCTTGGTCTTCAATATTTTCGATAATTGATGGATTTCGATCAACTTGCCATGCTCGATATCAAAAATTCCTCCAACTTTCAATAATGATTTCAGATGAAAGCCAAATTTCCAAATAAATGTGACGAAATGGCTTATAAAAGAGAAATTTTGTCCAAAAAAGGGTTTCAAACTCATCTAAACCCTCACTAGGCATAGAATAAAATTGTGGCCAAACCCAAACAATAGCATGAACATCTCTATGCTTCTAGGGATCTTGTTTACACTTGCTATCAAATGTCCAAGGAAAAAAGGTATATCCTAATAATGTTGAATGAAAGTATTCTTAGACGAACATTGCATGCCATCCCTTGATATTTTCCTAAAAAACTTTCTTTCAAAATTTAAGGAAACAATTTTTCGGCTACAAACAACAAGAGGTATCTTAAGAAACATATGGCATGTTTCTTGTTGTCTAGTGCCATGGTCAATAATCGCTTCGTCAAGAATTCTTCTGTAAGCACACAAATCATGACCCTAAGAGGCAATAGAATTTGAAATTCTAGTTAACATATCATGATAACTTTCATACCTTTTTTCTGCTTTTGATGCATACTTAGCAATATACTTCAGGACAACATACCAAGAAAGCACTGGTTGGAAATCAATATTTGCATGCCACATTGTTAGAAGGCAAATGTTATGTACATTGAGCCCATCATTGTTTCTTGTCGGGTCATATTTTTTTCTTCCTTGACCATCTATGAATATTCTTGATTCCTCAGAAAGATCCCATGGAGAATTGTACCTACATGTGAGAATAGTACCCTTTTTGCACAAACAAGAATCTACACTACACTTTGTGTTCCTTTGGACATGGTTTAAAAATTATTCATAATCATTATGAGGATTGCAAGAGAAAATATGATCAATATTCAATAATAAAGGATCATCATTGAGGCTTCTTAGAACCATTATTTTTTGACGACAGTATGTCACATGGATTCCATGCAGTTACATAATTGTCAAATAATCTCTTTGAAATTTGTACATCAGAAGCATTTGAAAAATCAAGTTTTTCCTTGTTAGGAGCATCTTGAAACCATAAGAAACCATGGATATGTGTTGAACCTTTATGTTGCCACTCATATCTAAAGAAAGTGAATATATAGTTAGTACAAAAATATAAATAGAACCATACTAAAAAATTGACAAAGAATAGAAAATAAATTCAACAACACAAACTTGTACCAGAAGTCTTTCACTTTAAGATATTATTGGATAACTTCCTCTCGAAATATATTGAATCTATGGTGCATAAATGTGGCAACAATATGAGGGTACTGGATAACATTCTCAATTTTCATATAATTCTCATTTAAATAATGAGAATGTGAATGTATATGCATGAGGTTATGCAATTTTGACCACTTTGTGTTAGATGCACTCAAAGTAAAAAAAAAGAAAAGATGGACATCCCAATTGAGTAATCATGTTAGTCAATTCAGATCAATAGTTAGTCTAGTATGCAATTGTACCTCTCAGAGAAGAACCAAACCACATAATATGCTCAACCAACTTATTATCTGGTAAATCATATAGTCGGTGACACAATTCTTGAATTGTTGTCGGTGAGTTATCATGTAAATGTTTCTTCACAAAAACTACAACAGTTGCCTGGATTTGATGCCGCATTATCATCTTCAATAGGTAATATCAAAATCAAGGATGGCTTCCAAACCTCTAGCCATAGTATCTACGAATATGCAATGCATACTCATGAAGTTCAACACTACAAATATGTGGTTGCAACTAATTAGCATCACCAATGGGGAACATTGTGGGGAATGCCATATATAATAAACCCTCAGTATTATATTCATTCACCAGAGAGGTTCCAATAATAGGCGAATCCATTTCTTGAACATGTGAAGAATCAAAATTATAAAGAAATGCTCTAATTTATTCCACTTCGCTTCATTCATTAGGTAGGCGAGCAACAAAAGAAGAAGGATGAGATGGAAAATCCTCAACAGGTACCTCCATTATTAGTTCCATTGATCTCATATTATTAAATATAACAATCAACAAGTTTAAGCCTCGATGAGGCATTTTTTGATCTTTTGGGAAGAGCATTCATTGAATCATAGTCAATTACAACATCTCGAAAATAATGATCATGCTCAATTTTGAAAAGAAATGCAGACATAACTCGAGATATTTTGACATAACATTCATAATATTTAGTCTGATTAGCATGTCTCCTCATAATTAGAAGGTCAAGATATTCAACATGTTGAGGAAGACTTTGTGTAATTGCAAAAATATCTTGAGGAAAGCTAATTGTGTGACCGATATACTTATATTTCCCACCTCGAGCATGTGTCACTTGAAAAATAGAATTCACACTTGCTATTAGAATTTCTTCAACTTGAGTAAGAACTCTTAAAATATGAGTTTGTTCACCAGGATCCATGCTATTATATCCAAAAAAATAATGGGAACCTCTTTCATTCTTACATCGTCTGCAAATAGGTCCTTCAGAATCTATCAAAACCTAGATTCCAAGATATGATTATTGGCATATGTGGTACATTTGGACAACTGAAAACCTATATATATTTTCTCGAAATATTTTATGCACTTCAATCATGTTTTCATCAAAATGAATATGATATATATCAGTCAGACCATGTGGAGAATGACGTGGAAGAGTAAAATTTCTTCTAACATGTACTTGATTTTCAACACCATGAGATTCCCTTCCCAAATTTGAAACATGTGGGATGGATCTATGACAAGGCCTTTCCAAATTTATGGTCTGCATTTATGGAACCTGAGAGGATGATAAGGTGTCTTTAGCATAAAATATTTTAAACTTTAATGTCCAACTAGTTATAAATGAAAAAATGAAAAAATAAATAAATGCATTCAATATTTAATTTTTTTAGTGATATCGACGAAGCCTATGAGATGGTTTCTCTTCATTTCTAACATCAGTGGATGGAACATTTGGGGAGTTAGTTTCTAAGCCTGTATTCAAATGAGTTCTTTCCTCTTCCAACAAAATAAAATACAATATAAAACTAAATGTCCAACCAATAAAGATTAAAAAATGGAAACAAATCAAATACATTGAAAATTACATTAGTTTGACAATTTAATGTTTTAGATTCCATCTCTCCAACCTCATAATATGAAATGATTTTTTTCCATAGAAGATCATAAAATACAATGTGCAACTAACAACAAATGAAAAATTGAGGAAAATATCAAATGCATTCAACATTTACATTTGTTTGGTGATCTGGATGAACACTATGAGATGGTCCCTCTTCACTTCTAACATCAATAGATGGAACATATACGAAGTTAATTTGTATGCCTCTATTAAAATGAGTTGTGCCATGGTTGAAGAAAATAAAGTATGAGATAAAATTCAATGTCCAATGTACTAAAAATTCAAAAAATGAAAAATGAAATTAAATACATTGAACATTTACATCAGTTTTCCAATTTTATTGTTGAGGAGAATGCAGTGGAATGCTATGACATGCTTCATTTACACTTCTCAGATTAGTATATGGAACACTTTGGGAGTTAATTTCTAGATCTCTATTAAAATGAGTTGTATCTTATTCCAAAGGAAGAAAATACCTTATAATTTCAGTTAAAATTAAAATGTAAATAGAGGGATGTAATAAAATAGCCATTATTGTAGAAAATGTCAAAATATCATTGTGTTACCTCCATGTTTCCACGCGAAATGCTATCAGTATGGTAGGTTCTCTTGGTGGGAGAACATTATTTTGAGGAGGATTGGAAGATACAATTTTTCTAGCAACTGGCTCCAAATTATCAAACAAATGGCCAATTAAACTATCATCCAAATCATCACATACAATTTCATCACTTCCTCCACCATGGATGTTTTGAAACCTTTGGCCTTGCTCAAAAGATGCAATTGTAGAGATAGAAGGGTTAGGGTGAACATTTGCATCCACATTATCGATAGAATGTTCTTCTCTATTGTGAGATGTTTCTCCAATATTATGAAAATTTTCAAGAGAGAATCGACAAAAAAATTATGTTGACGAGGAGGATATTCTGACAATGAACTATCAATCATAAATGTTATTTCCATGATATCATCCATAGTACGATACTTAAAAGGAATGATAAAATCATTTTGAAAAGTAGTTTCACTAGTTCTTCTATGATATGTAGCTCTCTTATGCTCATTTATTGTGTCCTTATTTTGTTGATACCATAAACGGAGACTTTAATTAGACCTATCATGGGATGTTGTTAAAGGATTCCATTTTATTGTATGCTTTCTTGTGCTTTCAAATGACATGTCTACAATGAATAATAACATATTTATGATCAAACCATAAACACAAAACATATAATATATCCAATATAAATAAATATAAAAGAATGAAAAATTAACAAGTTTTTTTTGCAACCATATAAAAACATTAAAAGTGTATATGGTCTTTTTCGAACCATATAAACTTATGAAAAAGTAAGAGGCCTTTTCCAAATTCCTAAAATAAAAAGGCTAAATTTTCATGTTTCATATTAGAATCATAACGGGAAACTCATATAACTGGAACAAAATACTATAAGAATTATATGACTTTGAAGTATACCTAAATATTTTGAACTACATACCATCAAAATATAAATGTATTTAGCAAAATGTACATAAAGATATAGCATTTCTTGAGGATCAATGAGAAAAAAATAATACAAAGACCATGTATAAAATAAATCAGAGAAATTATAATTATAAAAAAAAGAATAGAAAAATGCATATCATTCAAACCCATTCAAATCCAATTAAGAGAACTAAAGGGGAGACAATAATAAATATTTTCGAACAAATTGCAATGGGATTAAATATCCAACAACCAATACATACACATATAGAAGATATTTCATCAGGAGGCATAAAAATATCCATAGAATTGCAATTTTAAATTATTAGCATATAGACCCAAACGTATGTAAAGTAAAAAAATGGAAATATTTCCACAACCACAGAGTATATAAAATGAATATATATATATATATATATATATATATATATATATATATATATATATATATATATATATATATATCTAAACGGAGTAATAGCCTAAGACTCCATGTCCATATCTAATGGTGGAATCTCATCAATAGAATCCATATGAGGAGCAATTGCAAAAACATTTCTAGACTCAATCAAATCATTGCAGTATTGCAACATTGGAGACCAAAAACTATACATCTGCTGATTAGTTGAAATATCAATATCTATTGGAAAACAGAGGCTCGTCATCATTTCATATAATAGAAAAGGAACTTCATTGTAGTTGCACATAAGAACCACACCTTCGACTATTCGAAATGGGAGATAACTAGGAAATTTGATATTTATATCTGTAAAAATTACTTCCAACAACTTCCATCTGAAGCCCCAATCATCCTCAAAGTAGTCAATTGTTCATTCAACACACAGGTGACCAAACTGGAAATTATCCGTTTCTTCAATTGACCATACAAAAGTGGCACAATCATTGACAAGGAATATCAATTGATTCTTATATATTGCTAATGACATACACCGTATGTTAGTGATTTGAACAAATTAAAAACCCCATTCAATTTTTATTACATCAAACCAGTAGATTGTATATCCATATCAAGGATAATCTTCATACTGCTTGTCTAGATAGAGCCAAAATAATTTACTTTTATAAAACAATTCATTCTAAGGGGGTGAAGTGTCACCAAATGGAAGATCAACCCTTCACCAAACGCTATTGTTGTAGCCGCTACAACACCACCAAAAATTTTGGGTATATCTAAAATTTCAGGTCCCCCTACTCACTTAGCCATTAGGGTTTTGACCTGGCCTGTAATCATCGAACCTTCTCACCATCATGATGAGATTATTTCGTCGCAGCCACGCCGTATGTGGGGGGATCATCATGCATACACTCGAATGGAAACCTCTCTGTGCCTTAAGTATATTAGTTAGAAGCCTTTTCATCATGGATCGTTTAGGCATGTTGTTTGGGTACTTCCCCAAGCTCATATAAATTAGTTGGGGGGCATCATTCTCTAAAATCTAATTGTGAACTAATTGATATTATAATGTTTCATGCAGGTCAATCCCATGGATGATATACCCAACAATGTCATCACCACACCGAGGGAAAGAAACTAAAACTAAAACAACAAGGGCGCAGTTGCAAAACATGACACGTTCACACCCTGTCCATATGGGGATGAGAACTAAGTCTACAATAGAATACCTCGGCAAGGCGGAGGACCAGGGTACGCAAACAAGTGAGAAGGAGGAGCAAGTGAACATTATTTTCAAATGGAGGATGGTGTGGTGTATGTTTATTCAAATAAAGGATCAAGGGAAGAACCGTTCAGGATTGCTGATGCAACAAAATTATTCACTGATACACATCAGATACTTAGACTCATTTCATTGGAAAATATAAGAATCCTGGAAGAGCGTTCTAACCTTGGCATATCAAAGTCTTGGTGTAGTCCATGGCTATTTAAGTATCTCTCTTCTCTATGTCTTCATAAGTACTTTTGCTGAAGACATTTAACACTCCGAAAAAATGAAGAGATACTTGAAGAATTTTCCTTTGTCTTCTGGACATTAAATTTGGTGACTTTATTCAAGTATGTCTTTATAGTATTGAAAGCTGATGATAATGGAGAAGGTAAGGCTTTCACATTGTATTCTCTCTTATGCAGGCATGCCAAATTTATCCTGTTGCCAAAACGCCAAATTGCTGATGAGGAACTTTGGACATATAAAATGGAATTCCCCCCTGACACGAGGAAGGGGTGAAGAATAAGAAAGATTCTTGAAAAGCATAAAAGCCTTCACTCTGCACTGCTAGTTGTGGCTTTGCTGGGCACTTGTATGGTTATTGGAGATGGTGTGCTAGCACCAACCATTCCTATGTATTCCGCAGTCTCGGGCTTTCAATTTGTTGTGACGGAACACCTACATGAACACGTATTGGGTCCTATTTCATGTTATATAGTGGTTTGCCTTTTCGAACAAAAACACTATGGGACACATCGGATAGGTTTCATATTTTCCCCAATTGTTATGATTTGGATTATATATATAAGTGCACTTGGTTTATATCACATTATTCACTGGAACCTAGAAATTTATCTTGCACTCTCTCCATATGCTATGTACAAGTTTATGAGGAGCACCCGGCCTGGAGGATGGAAGTCTTTAGGTGGCATTTTGTTATGTATCATAGGTTCAAAAGAAAATTTCGCAGATCTTGGGCACCTTTCACAATTATCAACAAAGATCATTTTCACTTTTATGGTTTATCTTGCCTTGATTTTAGCTTACATGGGTCAACCTACTTATGTTTCACAACATCGTCAATGTGATAATCCAATTGGCTATTTCTTTTCGGTGCTAGAAACTGTTAGATGGCCTATGAATGAAGTTGCAAGCTAAGAAATTATCATAGGGACGTTTTCAATCATTAAACAACATCCGGCACTTGGTTACTTTCCTAGGGCGAAGGTGGTACACACCTGAGATAAAATACATGGGAGAGTATATATTCCTGTAATCAACCAGATTCTAATTACATTATGTCTTACTGTTACTTTTGGTTTGAGGGATGTTCAAGAAATATCAAAACGCTCGAATGAGGTAAGTGCAACAAGAGTGAGGCTAAATGTGTATGGTCATTGTGTGTGGAGATGAATCTAGCGCCAGTTGCGCACCCCAAAAGGAGAGCTGTTGCAAGCCATATGTTTTAAAATGGACCTTGCAAAAAACATAAACCGCCCATACTAAGCCGGATCAAACGAGTTGAGTTATATAAAGATATTTCGAAAAGGTGCAATGCCATCTAGGGCCACGTGGCTCTGGGAATAAGGGTGAAGCGATCCATCCTAAAACTATGCACATCGGTGAGAAATGCATCGCATCTCGAAGATCAAATGTCCAAAATCTTTCATGGATCAAGTCAATCTGGAAACAGGAGCTCGTACTATCAGTTGCTTGAATGGAGAAATATTGAAGACGGTTCTCGAGCTCGATCGATGCTGAATAAACACTAATAAGTCCATTTAATATCATTCTTCCCACCATTGAAGAACGAACGCAGATTATGGATTCAATTGGTCCAAGTTGTGATTAACCCATTATAGTAATGGTATCAAAGTCCTTGGATGAGAGTGCCAACTGTTCTTGTCGCAGCCATAACAGGCAATGACACTGACTTAAGAAATCTGACTGTTAATGGGGAGTGTGATCGAACTCAAAAGGTTAAAACTGCAATAGTTTGCGCTAACAAGAGATGCCATTCGAAGATGCCTCGTATCAAGGTGGTTTTCTAATAAGCTCCGGCAGATGTTGAAAATAAGGGCAGATGTCACCCCACTATTTACAAATTCAATCTCAGCAAGCTCTTGCAGACAATCAACAGAGATCTAATCTGCGTTATTTCAGTTTGAGATGTAGACATGGGACCTTTGTACGAGTCACACAGTCACATCTTGGATCTTCAGGGATGTGAATGGAAGATGTGACTCTTCTGAATGCTAGTTGTGAGACCTTCAGAAGTGGTATCCTTTCTGCGGTTGCATAGTTGCAAATCCTCTCAGAACGCCGGGGGTGTGACCTAACCGTCACTATGACTCTAAGACCTCTCCCGAGTCACAGGGTCGCACCTAAGAGAATACACACCTGGAGTGACTCTACGATTACGTGACCCCCATGCCACGGTTGCAACCTCCACGCCACTGTTTCAGCCTCACACCAAATCAATGCCTATCAGATATTGGGTACAATGCTAAACGCACCCCTAAAGGATGGATAGTTTCAAGAGAGCGTCAGCCTTGTTTAAAAGTGCCCTTTGTTGTTAGGACAAAATTGGAAGATTACTTTGGTCGTACTGAATGGATTTGGGAGGAGGTTATGGCTATAGCACACCATATAAATAACAGGATATGCATCATAATGTCTTACCCATTTTTGGGCAAAGAGGCCAACCCCTCAAAGACGTTGCATGTTTTGTTCTCATCACCACTCTTTATGCAAATAAAATGGAAAGGGGAATTTCGGTGGGGAGAAACATGTAAAGGATTGGCTATATTTTTGGACAAGAAGAAGTTCCCGTGTTGGTTTAAACTTGACATAGGCCATGTCCCCTTTAAGCCACAATCCATTATTTCTGGATTATAATCGAAATCCTCGTTAGGTTGCAGCCTCGCAATGCGTTGTTGAAGTCGCACATCACAACCCATTCCAAAACTTAGTAGCACATGGGAGCTTCCTTGGTTTCGGAATCATCTCCATTGGGAAGAAACGTGAAGTAAGAGTTAACTGTACATTCCTTTTGAATGACGGACATCAGTTGGAATTTCAAGTTCTTTCTCCGCCCCAGCTCATAGTGGATATGCACAAATTGTTCAGACATTTCCTACAAAAAACGAGCCTGCGGGGGGTCACGGACGATTGTTGCGTCCCTAATTTAATTTTTCGATGTTCCCTTTATGCATATGCAATTTTTTGCGCCTCAATATATATATATATATATATATATATATATATATATATATATATATGGCTAATTTAATGTGTTATACATGGCTAATTTAGTGTGTCCATGTGCTGGTAACATGAAGAAATTATGATGATGGCCCAGATGAAGAAGTTTTCACTTACCAAGAAGTTGTTGGTCCACGCGACGAGAGCTAAGACTGTCCTCTAGAGAACAAGGTTCTGATATCTCCAAAAGAGAAATACATAAGGGATATGGCCCGAGGTCGCAAGTCACAGATTGCTCAAAGTCGCAGGTCGTAGATTGCTCAAGGTCGCTAGTCACAGACTTCTCGAGGTCGCAGGTCGCGGATTGCCCGAGGTCGCAGGTCGTGGATTGCCCGAGGTCGAAGGTCACAGATTGCCCGAGGTCATAGGTTGCAGATTTCTAGAAGTCACAGGTCACGAATTACCTGAGGTTGCAAGTCACGAAATTCCCAAGGTCGCAAGTCACATATTACCCAGGGTCGCGGGTCGCAGATGGCCCAAGTCACAAACTAGCCCAACATTAGGGAAGACCAAGAGTCAAGGGACAACTCAAGAGTCATCTTAGCCTATATGTACAACTTCGACAATGAAAGCCAGTATGGTGGAGGAATTGTTGCTAAAGAGCTAAAGGTAGTTAGCTCTTGGTATCTAGTAGAAAGAAGGGTAGCCAGGCTAGGGTTTTACATCATTCTTTGAAATGAACAACCCTTGTTCCACTATTGGGTTTTAACAAGTGTAAAAATGAATTCGACGTTGTAGCAGCATTAATAATAAATTCTCCTTCTACGCACTAATTCACGTGCTTGTTTGTGGTTATAGTACTAGCTGTCTAGTACTTCATTATGTTGTATGTTTGCTTTCATGCATGTCATCAGTTATGAACTATTCCTCAATGGTTGTATGTATGTCTGCTTTTGGATTAGTGTTTTTTTGTCCTTGCCATGGTGGTAGTCTATTGTGAACTACTTTGCAGTTAACTTCTAGCGTGTTTTCTTTCATATATGTTTGACTGGTTTTTGGCTCACTAATCCCAGTTACGGAATATCCCCCTTTTATTTTTGCTGCTTAGACTCTCTTGCATATTTGTTTATGGTTTGTTAATCTTGGGCTGATTTTTCTTCGCTAATTGGTCATTTCATCCTCGCCTCTGCTCCATCATCTTCTCATCCAACAACCAAGATTGGAAACAATCATGGCAACAGCCAGGCCCACATACCGGATGGGGCTCCTATCCTAAATGGTGTGAGATCTAATTTAGACCTTTCACTGGGGAGACCCCCTTGTTGTCGGCAGTACAATTTTTCCTGTCAACAAATTGGTGCTAGAAGGAGGGCCAGATGACAAGATGAGCCCTCAAATCTTGTAGTTAATATCATATCTGTAATTTATCATCCCCAAATCATTCTCCCAAGATGTTTATCAGATTTATCTGGTTCTCGATGCTCAATCCTTGATGAATGTATGTATCACTTGTCCCAATTAAAATTCGATGGTGAAAGTGGAGTTTCCACAACCGATCACCTTTCAGATTTCTGTAAGTTTTATCAGTGTTATGAATTTGATGACGAGGAGTTGGCTTGCGTGCTTTTCTCCCTCACTCTCGAAGGTCACGTTGAGAAATGGTGCCACACATTTCCAACAGCTTCCATCCATTCATTCGAGTAGCTCGCCAGTGAATTACAACAAGCTTTTCACAGGTATGATTTTCAAAATGTATTAATGAAGTTAAATGAGATCAGAATGGAACCTCAAGAATATATAGAGGAGTTTTCTATAGGTTTGTTAATTTTTTTCTTGAGTTCCCTGAAAGGGATGTCGATTGGACATATTTAATTGAACAGTTTCGATGCGTGGTTTTTGTTTCCCCAGAAAAATTTCAATCGACAACCAAGCCTGATCCTAGTGACTGTTATGATGATATTCAATTTGCCAGCTGTTCAGAATTTGTCCTGAAATCTTCCACATACCCTGTCAAATCGGAGCTTGAAACGCATATTGGCCTAACATCTCCCCTTGTCAATGAAACCTATCTCGAGTCCACTGAATTTTTGCCTGGGTATGATTCTAAATCTCATTCTCATAGTGATAATAAATTGAGTCTTTTCCCAAGAAAAGTTGATTTCCTTACAAAATCATTGGACCGTGATGGGCATGCGAAATCATCGGCCTCTCCGGATGACACTGATGTGCGTGAGGAAGGCCCTTGCGCGGTTGATACCCATGTTTTTGAATCTTTTCTTTCATTTTTTCCTGATTTATTTCGTGATTGGGCCACTTCTATAATTTCCTCAAGTAATTCAAACGTACTTATACTAGTATTAGCGACAATCATAAGCACGCGAGTGGTGTTTCACAATCACATTACGAAATTAATGAATCTCTCATGCATGATATTTTTCATCTGCAATCTTTAACCAGCCAAAGGAGTGATCTCCTATCTGGTCAGCTTCAAGATGTTTCTTTCATTGATTCATCCCAATTGTTGACCCAAAGGGAGCCTAATATATCAAGTACCCAACCTGCCTAAACTGATGGCTACAGTAATCACTACTTATCTGAACACATTTTCACTCACAACGTCAAGAATCATCATTCGTGTCTATCTGTTGACCATACAAAGCCACCAAAATTCGATGATCTGCTTTGCAATGATTCAAGGATCCATCAGGAAATTGAAGCAATTCAACTTCTGTTGTCTGTTATCTCAAGTTATCACGAACCCGACGAGACCCCTGAAACAAGTCGAACTAGGGTTTCTCGAACTAGGGTTCCTGAAATTGCGTTCCCCATTTATCACATTCCTCTCAACATAACCATGCCGGATGTCAGCTCATCAGGGCAAGTTTTCCATTCGAATGATGTTTCTTTGGGTGCATATTTCCATCTCTTAGCAGCTGGTACGCAACAACCGATATACCCTAATTTATTCACTAGAAGGAAAACACCGGCCATTGTCTCTAATCTTCTCAGTTGTTGTCCATCTAGTACTAGTTGCATTCAAGCGTGTGATTTTTGGCAAACCCCTCTACTGCTTGAAAATATTTCGATCAATTCACCCCATTCTTGGAAATCTAAAAAAATTGATACATTGGAGTGTCAATCTGCCAGTGCACGAACATTTGGCTGAATTAATAATGAGCACACTGAAATTTCTCCAATCACCATGAATAATGACCACATCCATTCGCTAGTTGATCTCACAAAACCATCTAAGTTTGGAAACCCCCCGTTTGAAGGTTCGGAGTTTGTCCAGGACGGTGAAGAATTCCAGCCTCCACTGAAGGTTGCTTCCGATCCTTGCATCCTCGACAAAACCCAGGGACAACTTCGATCTAGGTTTTTCAAAATTAGGGTTTTTTCAAGTGGATTCGCAAGCATCTTAAATTCACCTGGTGGATGCCTATTTCCTCCATTTTATCAAAGTGATCATCCTCAAAATCATGATGAGATTCTCGACTAGTTTGACGAATCCTATCCAATGAATATACCCACAAATAGGCAGTGTCTTTCCCCATTTCTGTCATACCTAGGGTTGCACATGGATGGATGTGTGTCATTTATAAATCATTTTAGATTTCAAATACCTATTTCTATGCATTAGGATGAAAGTGAAATCTAGCTAGCACATTCCATTCTGGCACGTTCTCTGGTAAGTAGCCATGACCTTCTTGCTATTGCACATGCTCTTCAGGTAAGTATTGTTGTTGGTGCACAATTTTGTATTCTGGCTCTGATTCCAAACATTGTTGTTCTTGCAGGGCGAGAAATAATGCGGTGGCTGCACTGGAAAGCTGATTTTACATAACCTAATTGCCTCTTTGGTTAAACTAGGGTTTTAGGATTAGGCTATCTAGGATCTGCTAATAAAATTTTGTTATTCAAGTTTTTAATTAGGTTTATTCGCCAAGGGTTTGATTTATGGTTTAAAATTATGCTTGATTTTTTTTCTTGCGGTCGGTAGTTTACACATTATAATTTTCCATTTATTTTCGCACTCATGCTCTATCAGTTTGCTTATTGCTACACAATATTCAATTAATCGCTGCGTGTGATTTTCCTTGTTTATTCCACCTGCAACTAGTTAATATTTCTTGCACATGGCATTGCATTGCGTCATAAGCCTCGTCTGTTGCATCGCGTTGTATTTTTCCTCCCTCACATCATTTCCACTAGTTGTTGAGAGCTATGAAAGTTTTCGTACATTGCATACCACTACATGAGCCCTCATTAAACCCGGAGCCTTGAAACCCTTGGTGCCCAGACTAGCCTTCTTACTCCCCCTTGCATAGGTTCAAAGTCAGATGGATTGATTTTACCTCTTTACACCCATCGAAATCTTGATGATCTTTCCTATGTGTTTTGCCCTGACTGGTGAAACCCTAACCCTATGGTTTGCGTGAGGTTGCGGTGGTTACCTCAAGAGGCAGCTTCTTTCAAAACAAGTCATCAAAGTCACGTTCTCAACATGATGATTTTAAAGTCATTGGCTAGGGAGATACAAGCTGGTTGCTCGTGGGGAACCCTAGCGAGTTCGAATGGCCTATATCCGTAACCTGAGCCTAGTGCCTAGCATAGTCTCGAACATCTTAATGATATATTTTTCACGTTTCGCCTGTGGGTGGTAGATGGGTTGTGAAGATTGGCATGAGGGCAAACCCAAATCATACTATCTTTCAGTTTCTATCAAACAAGAAACAACCTCTCTCGCTCATAAAATAAGTTGGGATCCCTCATCCTCCCATGCAAAATAAGTGCCATGAGCACATGAAAATAAGTGCTACAAGCACATGAAACAAATAAGGGTAAAGGATTTAGAAAGGCTTCCTACACAGAGAGGTAACACAATGACTCCGACGGGGTACTGACCAGGCTCGCTGGCAGCGGAGCAACGTTTGTGATTTATTGAAGTGACTCCACCGGGGTACTGTCTAGGCCCGCTAGCAGTGGAGAAACACCAGAAACTTATTTTAAAATTATGAATATAATAATCCCACTGCCTTTCTCTCTACATCATCAACCAACCATTGACATCCATGAAATTCCACTTTGATGTGTTTTTATTAATGAGACATAGCTGAGGCACAAGGATTGGGTGTATCTGAAAAGGTCATGGGCACCCTCAGAACTTGTTCAATATTCCCTTGCATCACTACCTGGACTCAAAATTTTTTTGGGGTGTTGACAGAGATGTTGGATTCTACCAGTGGTTCACCAATTGTTGTAGCGGCTACAACACCACCCAAAATTTTTGGTATATCTAAAATTTCGGGTCCCCCTGCTCGCTTAGCCATTAGGGTTTTGACCCAGCTTGTAGTCATCGAACCTTCTCACCATCATGACGAGATTATTTCACCATAGCCATGCCATGTGCGGGGGGATCATCATGCATACACTTGAATGGAAACCTCTCTGTGCATTAATTATATTCGTTAGAAGCCCTTTCATCATGGATCGTTTAGGCATGTTGTTTGGGTACTTCACCAAGCTCATATAAATTAGCTGGGGGGCATCATACTCTAAAAGCTAACTGTGAACTAATTGAAATTATAATGTTTCATGCAGGTCAATCGCATGGATGATATACCCAACAATGTCATCACCACACCGAGGGAAAGAAACTAAAACTAAAACAAGAAGGGCGCAGTTGCGGAACATGACACGTTCACACCCTGTCCATATGGGGATGAGAACTAAGTCTACAATTGAAGACCTCGGCAAGGCGAAGGACCAGGGTACGCAAACAAGTGAGAAGGAGGAGCAAGTGAACATTATTTTTAAATGGAGGATGATGTGGTGTATGTTTATTCAAATAAATGATCAAGGGAAGAATTGTCCAGGATTGCTGATGCAACAAAATTCTTCACTAATACACATCGGATACTTAGAATTATTTCATTGGGAAATATAAGAATCCTGGAAGAGTGTTCTGACCTTGGAATATCAGAGTCTTGGGGTTGTCCATGGCGATTTAAGTATCTCTCCACTCTATGTCTTCAGAAGTACTTTTGCTGAAGATATTTAACACTCCGAAAAAATGAAGAGATACTTGGAGCATTGTCTTTTATCTTCTGGACATTAAATTTGATGCCTTTATTCAAGTATGTATTTATAGTATTGAAAGTTGATGACAATGGAGAAGGTAGGGCTTTTGCATTGTATTCTCTATTATGCAGGCACGCCAAAGTTATCTTACTGCCAAAACGCCAAACTGTTGATGAGAAACTTTCGACATATAAAATGGAACTTCCTCCTGACACAAGGAAAAGGTGAAGAATAAGAAATATTCTTGAAACGCATAAAAGCCTTCAGTCTGTGCTGCTGGTTGTTTCTTTTCTGGGCACTTATATGGTTATTGGAGATGGTGTGCTAACACCAACCATTCCTGTGTATTCCGCAGTCTTGGGCTTTGAATTTGTTGTGACGGAACACCTACATGAATACATATTGGGTCCTATTTCATGTTGTATAGTGGTTTTCCTTTTCACACTACAACACTATGGAACACATCGAATAGGTTTCATCTTTTCCCCAATTGTTATTATTTGGCTTCTATATATCAGTGCACTCGGTTTATATCACGTTATTCACTGGAACCCAGAAATTTATCTCGCACTCTCTCCATATGCTATGTATAAGTTTATGAGGAGCACCCGGTCTGGAGGATGGAAGTATTTGGGTGGAATTATGTTATGTATCACAGGTTCAGAAGCAATTTTCGCAGATCTTGGACACCTTTCACAATTATCAACAAAGATCGCTTTCACTTTTATGGTTTATCTTGCCTTGATTTTAGCTTACATGGTCGACTCAAGATCAAATGTCCAAAATCTTTGATGGCTCAGGTCAATCCAGAAACAGGAGCTCGTACTATCAGTTGCTCGAATGGAGAAATACTGAAGATAGTTCTCAAGCTCGATCGATGTTGAATAAACACTAATAAGTCTGTTTCATATCATTCTTCCCACCGTTGAAGAACGAACGTAGATTATGGATTTAGTTGGTCCAAGTTGTGATTAGCCGATTATAGTAATGGTGTCGAGGCCCTCAGATGAGAGCGCCAACCGTTCTTTTCGCATCCATAACAGGCGATGACATTGACTTAAGGAATCCGACTGTTAATGGGGAGTGCGACCTAAGTCAAAATGTCAAAACTGCAATAGTTGGCCCTGACAAGAGATGCCATTCGAAGATGCCTCGTATCAAGGTGGGTTTCTAATAAGCTCCAACAGATGTTGAACATAGGGGCAGATGTCACCCCACTATTTACAAATTCAATCTAAGCAACCTCATGCAGACAATCGGTAGAGATGGAATCTGTGTTATTTCAGTTTGAGACGCACACAAGAGACCTCCGTACGAGTCGCACAGTCACATCTCGGATCTTCAGGGAAGTGTACAAAAGATGCGAATCTTCTGAATGATAGTTGTGTGACCTTCAGAAGTCGCAGCCTTTCGGCAGTCACATAGTCCCAAATCCTCTCAGAACGCTGGGGGTGTGACCTAACCGTCACTGCGACTCTGCGACCTCTCCCGAGTTGCAGGGTCGCACCTAAGAGAATACAAACCCGGTGTGACTCTCCAACTACGTGACCCCCATGCCACGGTTGTGACCTCCACGCTACTGTTGCGACCTCATACCAAATCAACGCCTGTCAGAGATTGGGTACGATGCAAAACACGCTCCTAAAGGATGGATCATTTCAAGAGAGCGCCAGCCTTGTTTAAAAGTTCCCCTTGTTGCTAGGACAACATTGGAAGATTACTCCAGTCGTAATGAATGGGTTTGGGAGGACGTTATGGCTGCATCACGCCATATACATAACAAGATATGCGACATAATGTCTTACCCATTTTCTGGAAAAGAGGCCAACCCGTCAAAGACGTTGCATGTTTTGTTCTCATCACCACTCTTTATGCAAATAAGATGGAAAGGGGCATTTCAGTGGGGAGAAACATGTAAAGGATTGGCTATATTTTGGGACAAGAAGAAGTTCCCGTGTTGGTTTAAACTTGACATAGGCCATGTCCCCTTTAAGCCACAATCCATTATTTCTGGATCATCGTCGAAATCCTCGTTAGGTTGCAGCCTCACAATGCGTTGTTGGAGTCACACATCGTAGCCCATCCCAGCACTTAGCAACACATGGGAGCTTCCTTGGTTTCAGCATCATCTCCATTGGGAAGAAACGTGAAGTAAGACTTAACTGTACATGCCTTTTGAATGATGGAAATCGGTTGGAATTCCAAGTTATTTCTCCGCCCCAGCTCATAGTGGATATGCACAAATTGTTCAGACGTTTCCTACAAAACGAGACTATGCAGGGGTCATAGAAAATTGTTAAAATCCTCTAATTTCATTTTCAATGTTCCCTTTATGCAATTGCAATTTTCTGTTGCCTCAATATATCTATATATATATATATATATATATATATGGCTAATTTAATGTGTTATACATGGCTAATTTAGTGTGTCCACGTGTAGGTAACATGAATAAATTATGATGATGGCCCAGACGAAGAAGTTTGCACTTACCCAGAAGCTGCTGGTCCACGTGACGAGAGCTAAGACTATCCTTTGAAGAACAAGTTTATGATATCTCCAAAAGAGAAATACATAATGGATATGGCCTGAGGTCGCAAGTCGCAGGTTGCTCAAGGTCACAGGTCGCAGATTGCTCAAGGTCAAAGTTCACAGACTTCTCGAGGTCACAGGTCACGGATTGCCCGAGGTCGCAGGTCGCATTTTGCCTGAGGTCGCAGGTTGTAGATTGCCTAAGGTCACAGGTCGTGGATTGCCTAAGGTCACAGGTTGCGGATTTCTCGAAGTCGCAGGTCGTGGATTACCCGAGGTCGCAGGTCACAAATTTACCAAGGTCACAAGTCACAGATTGCCCAAGTTCGCCAGTCGCAGATGGCTCAAGTCGCAAACTAGCCCAACAGTCAGGAAGACCAAGAGTCAAGGGAGAACTCAAGAGTCATCTCAGCCTATATGTACAACTTTGAGAAAGAGTGAAATGAATTTTGGTTCGACAAATAAAGCCAGTATGGCGAAGGAATTGTTGCTAAAGAGCTAAAGGTACTCAGCTCTTGGGATCAAGTAGAAAGAAGGGTAGCGAGGCTAGAGTTTTGCATCATGCTTTGAAATGAACAACCCATGTTACACTATTGGGTTTTAAAGAGTTTTAAACATGTATTCGATGTTGCAGAAACATTAATAATATATTCTTCTTCTCAGCACTAATTCACGTGCTTTTTTGTGGTGATAGTACTAGTTGTCTAGTACTTCATTATGTTGTACATTTGCTTTCATGCATGTCATTAGTTATGAACTATTTCTCAATAGTTTTATGTATGTGTGCTTTTGGATTAGTGTTTATTTTTCCTTGCAACAACGGTAGTCTATTGTGAACTACTTTGCAGTTAACTTCTGTCATGTTTTATTTCATATATGTTTGACTAGTTTTCGGCTCACTGATCCTAGTTACGGCATATCCCGCTTTTATTTTTGCTACTTAGACTCATTTGCATCTTTGTTTATGGTTCGTTAATCTTGGGCTGATTTTGCTTTGCTAATTCATTTCATCCTCGCCTTTGCTTCATCATATTCTCATCTGACAACCAAGAGTGGAAACAATCATGGTGACAGTCGAGCCCACATACTGGATGGGGCTCCTCTCCCAAATGGTGTGAGGTATAATTGGGACCTTTCACCGGGGAGACCCCCTTGTTGTCGACAGTATAATTTTTCCCGTCAACATCTATCAAGACTACTGTATACATAAAATTTAGACTGCATTCTATCACATATATGTTTTAGAACCACCCAGTCATATTTTTTGCTGCTTACATTTTCCAATAACGAAAAGAATCCCTAGTCTCCAATTCGTAATTGCCCAATGTTTTTAAAGGCCTTTTTAAATAGATTAACTATAAAATAGTTCTGTGAATGGGAGATTTATGTTGGTAAGGATAAAACTACCATTGGTCCAACAATAGACTTTAATTTATATCTTGAATCTATGAATCGCAAATGGAAATGAGATATGTGCCCATTATGATTAAGGTATCTAGCAACAAAATAATTGTCTTCATCATTGAGGAAAGGAACCATACATCAAAATTCATTTGTAGAGATATGCTCGCAACGCAATAAGAAAGAAGGGTTTTGAAAAACATTCTTCCATTGATTACAAACAGTGCTAAACTTTATCAGAATCGATAAAGGGAGCCAGAAGAAGACAATTTCAAGAATTTCGAATGGAAGGAAACTCCAAATATTTGGATCCATGATCAATAAGGAAATCACCTAACGTAAAGTAAAACACATCTTATCAACAAAAAAATTTCAATTAATGTTGAATAAAGTTAAAAGAAGCATTCATACGCAATTTTCCATCTACAGATATAATAAAATTCACCTATACATATTGTATAAAATCATATGAGTGATAAGTGTTGGAAATATTGTCATTGATGGAAAAGAAGCAGCACCAGAATTATCATGGAGAAAAAAGAATAAATAAGGAAAAGAAGGAAAAAATTAAGTGGAGAAGCATAAAGAGAGGCAAAGGAGCAAAAAAGAGTAAAAGAGAGGAACAAGAGAAACATTAGAGTGAAAGGAGAAAGGAAAAGGAGAAGCAAACAGGCATGGATCAACACCAGAATTATTATTAAGGAAAAGGAGTATAGAGGAGTAGTAAAAAGGCAAGAAGCAGCATTAGAATATTTATCAAGGAGCAAAGGCAACAAAGGCAGCAAAGGCAGCAAGCTTGGGTCAAGTCGTGAACGTGACGGGTTGAGTAATGCACGAGTGGGAAGAGTCGTGAACATGCTAAGACAAGTAATGAACGCATTCAGAAAATGGAGAAAGTCGTGAATGCGCGGGTCAAGTCAACAAATCAGGTTGAAGGTGGAGATATGGATGGTTAAGATCAAACTGCAGAGTGAAGTGGAGATTGATGGTCAAGATCATATTGTAAACATAAAGTAGGAGAATGGATGATCCAGATTATATCACATTCGGCCATAATATTGTTAGCACACATCTCTATCGACAATTTTTATATTTATATGTTGAGTTATTTCAAGTTAATTGTTTTAAGCTGTGATGCAATAAGAAGTGGGGTTTGTAATGCGATGCGATCGCATATCACATATGATAAGAGGAACCTTGTTATTTCTATGAGCTAAACCTTGCAACATGTGATAAGGTATTTGCAGCGATTTGCAAAATCACAAAATCACAAACATTGCGATATGGTTAAAACTCCGATATTGCGATGGGCCAATTTGAGATGACCTGGCAATATGACATGGTAGTGACATGTCGATGACATCGTAGTGGCATTGTGATGACATGGTAGTGATGTGGCGATGACATGGCAGTGACGTAGCGTTGATGTGGCAAGGTGACATGGCACGATGATGTGGAGATGACGTGGACTTGGCCCACATATCGCACATCGCAAGCTTAGGAGGATAAGTGCTCAAGAATCATGTTAAAATTCCAAAGTGAGAAATGTGATGAGAGTACCAGATGCGATGTTGTTTCAAAGAAAAATTATATAGGATTTAAAATCCAAGGGTATAAGGTTTCCCTTTGAGAAATCACATCGGGGTTTGGAAGAGATATGCATAACAAGAAACACATGAGAACACCACAGTGTGAAGTGTGAGAATGAAGCAGACGCCATGCAGGTCAACGCTGAAACCTAAAGGATTTTAAGTCCGAGAGTATGGGTTTTCCCTTTGTTAAATCACATCAAAGAGCAAAGGAGGATTATAACATAAAACAAAGGAAACGTCGAAATGGGATAAGTGACCGGGCATGATATCGTGCAAAGCTAAATATTAATATATTTCAAGTCCAGGTTTAATGTGGTTACACTTGTTTACAAAGAAGGAAAGCCTGAATGAAAGGAGACTCGGGTAAGTGACCCGAGTAGGTGAAGGCTGAACGTTGTGGGCATGAGCGGAAGAGGTAGAGTTGGGAAAAAGGAGCATATGGTGGCACTATTGGAAATGTGCCAACTGGGTCGAGTCAGGAAAAAAGGCAGTTATGAAGAATTGTGTTGAATTTAACAACATAAACTAAAAGATCAATGACATCAACAGAAAAGACAAAAAACACAGCGAGCAAAAGATCTGGAAGGGTTGAGTGAAATACATTTGTTGTAAATGTAAATATAAATGAATTTTTTATTTTTTTAATTTATGTGATGCAAAGGAAGTCTCCATAGGCATATGAAAAACTCGATGAGTGTTATAATGATTATTTTTGATGTAATAACCTAAATTGAAGAATGATGAATCGAATGGGTGGAAAGCACAACATCAGGTCTATTCACTTCATATTCACTGTAGAATGAAAATAGTTAGGGAGTTATTTGTATAATATATGTAATATCAATGTGGATAGAAAGGTTAGAAATTTTCATAATGGAAGAGAGCAAAAGAATGTAAGAGATCTGTAGAAGGTTGGAGAGTGGAAGAATAAGAGAGGGATGATAGAGATGTTGTGCATATCATGAGCCGATATGAAGTAGATATGAAGGCTAAAGAGGCAGCACTGGAGAAGGAGTATAATAGAGTTGATATCCAGGTAAATAATCATTTTAGTTTCATGTTGAGAGAGGGGATTTTATTCTCCTTTCAAGTTGTAGCTCGATAAATTTCCAGTTGGAGCTGGTTGAGGTAGGAGCCTCCTATGGGTTGTAGCCAGCAGAAAATAGATGGGGGTTGGAGCTTCCTTGCAAGAGGTAGGAGCCTCTCGTGGGTTGTAGCCTGCAAAAAATACATGGCATTTGGTGCTTCCTTTTCAAGTTATATCTTGATATATGTCCAGTTGGAGCTTGTTGAGGTAGAAGCCTATTGTGGGTTGTAGCCTGCAGAAAATAGATGGGGGTTGGAGTATCCTTGCAAGTTGTAGCTTGCAAAATTTGAGGTAATAGCCTGATGGAGGTTGGAGGCTACATAAAATCAGTGGTGAGAGGGAGTGGGAGCTTACTTTTGCATCACAAAAATAATAAGATGTGGTTTTCTCCCTTATGGGTTTCCGCTTATATCTATTGTCTATGTGCTTGATGATTATGTGTTGATGTGATGTATTATTTTGCTTAGTTACTTGTTGTCCACACATTCAGTTTTTTGATTCATTATGTATTAAGTTGCTTATAAAATGAAGTACTTAATGAGTTGAATGAAAATAGTATTAATGACTAGGAATGTAATAAACTCATTCACCCCCCCACTCCTCCCCCCCCCCTCTTAGTTTAGCTAAGGTTTCATCAATTGGTATCAGAGTAGGTTCCTTTGGTGTAAGCCTAATAGCTTGAAGGAGATCTGGCTGAGTCATGGACTATCAAAATGTACCTATGTTGAGTACAACAAAATTTCCTGAATGGAGAGATAAGGTTAAAACATATTTAATGGCTTATGAACCTGAGGTATGGAAGCTTGTATGTGATGGTTACTAAAAAAAATCTCCCTCTTTGTAAGAAAAAAAATGGAATGTTAAGGGAAAATGTGTGATATATAAGAGTCTTCATAACAAGGATCGTGATTCAATAATGAATTTAAATTCGGCAAAAGGAATCTAGAATAGATTGCATCTCATGAATGAAGGAGCCACTAGTGGTTGCATTATCAAGAAGGAGAAGATAAAATAGAAGAAGAAGAAAAATTCCTTTCAAAAGGAAAAATGACAATCAAATGAGATACCTACTAGGGTGAATGGATGTGATTGCCATGAATAAATTACATTTGAATAAAAAGCCAAACTTGACACACCTTGAATGAAATAGAAATAATGAAGAATGAAAGAAAAGACCTTAAGACACTGGTGCAAATATGTGATGAGAGAGAATCTGAAGATAAGGAAGAAATTGTTGGCCTGAAG
This sequence comes from Pinus albicaulis, assembly GCA_034641835.2. Lineage (NCBI taxonomy): Eukaryota > Viridiplantae > Streptophyta > Pinopsida > Pinales > Pinaceae > Pinus > Pinus albicaulis. The sequence continues at coordinate 401,686,574 of CM076583.1, read as the reverse complement.
GCACAACTTGAAGAAGCAAGAAATTTAGGAAGAATGATTAATAACCAGCTCAAGGAGGGAGATATACAATATGAAATACTAGATTCTGAAATCATTTCAGTGGGAAGACAACTACATGAAGAAGAAGCTAAATTTGTTAGAAGAATGGATAGAGTCACAGGTAAGCACAAAGGTAATCTTGCATTCAAGTGCTTTAACTATGGAAGAGTGGGTCGTTGTGCCTCAAAATGTCCCAATAAGATAATAAAGAATCAGTCTAAAGGGAAAGAGAAAAGAAGCTCCTATAATATGCAGAAAGGGAAGAAATTTAAGAGAAAACCCTTTTTTTCCCAAAAATATAGCAGTGCATATGAAAGCTCAGATGAATCCCCAAATGAAGATGGAATCTCATAATTCACATTAATGGGTATGGATGACCTTGAAGATGATCCTCCGGAATCTGAAGAGGAACGTAAGGTAGACCTTGAGGGGGATTTGGTAAGTGCCTTAAAGGAAATTCAAAGGCTTAAACTTAAGAGTAAGAAAAAAAAAAAGATTCTTCTGAAATATAAAAAGAAAACCAGATTCGGAAGACCTTATTAAATTGAAAGTTGAACTAGAAGAATCAATGAAAATAGAGGATATTCTGAAAAGGGAAATAAAGGAGAAAAAACAGGAGTGTGAAAAACTGGAAGAAAAAGTGGTAAGCCTGAGGAAGAAATCAGAGAAGGCCCAAATTGAATTAACTATGAATATTCCTCAAATGAAATTCTATGGACAGTTGGAAAAGATATTGAATGAAAAAATATCTTCTCTTGTAAAGGCTAGGATAGGATATAAAGGATAATCCAGCAAGACAAAGGCAAAGGATAAGAAAGCTATTACTTTTGTGAAAGTTTTAATAAAGGAAAATGATAACTCTCATCAATCTGCAATTATTTCAGCTAGAAGACTGATAGAAGAAAGGAGAAATTTGTGTAAGAAGCTCAAAGATGATATTTCCTCCATGGAGAACTCAAAGAAGGCAGAAATTGAAAGGGATGATGAAGCAGCTCAGAAAGGATCCGCATAAGAAAAAGACAATAAGAACTTGATGTGTAAAGAAACAAACAAAAATAAGTAGCAACATCAAGAACAAATAATGGGAGGAAGAAGCAAGAAGTTGGAAAAATCTCAATTGTTCCGGAAGATGAATTCAACAAGTTCGGAATATCTCAAAGGAGGTTCTTTCCTCCTATGAGAAGTATTACATGTTTTAACTACCATAGACCTGGACATATAGTAGCACATTGTAAGACAAACCAAATCAAGTTTAACTAGCAAAAGATGCAGCAAATGAGAAGACCCCCTCAATCAAGAAAATGGAAAGGATTGTCTATCACCAGGCACACAATTCATTTCCATGGCTACTGTTATGCATGCAATGAATTTGGACATAAACTTGTTGAATTAAAATTATGTTAAAAAAGGAGAGAAAAATGTTATACATCAGCTCAAACATACCTAGGTAAAATAAGATGTTATGTGTGCCACAGGATTGGACATAAATAAAATGATTGCAGACTGCCATATATATTAAAGGGCTCTATACATATGATGGAACCAAATCAAATCATACCAAACTATGGTAAAAAATAAATGCATACATTATGAGGAACCCAAACAAAGTATGGAAGAAGAAGAAAAATGGGGAGACTCTTACTTTAATGACATTATGAATCCATCATAGTCTCAGGGGGAGCTGATCTAGGAAGCAACATAGATATCCAGTCAGTGATAGACAAGAAGCAACATCCCAGGGGGAGAGCAGTTCATAAAAGGTCCCCATAAGAGTTGTCAAAGAAGAGCTGCTTGGAATAAGAACAAATAAAAGTTTAGGAAGGGAAAGGACAATTCCTTTGGCAAAGAACTATAGAGGAAGAAGGACACCTGAAGCATTCAATAGCCAACATGTTGATGGAAGAAGATAAAGTAGCAAGAAACCATGGTGGTAAAGGGAACATCAGTCATGAACTTGGAAACTAAGAGGATTCTTACAGCGTGTGTCTCACTGCAAGTATTGGTAATGAAAAAAAATTATTTTAAGAAGATTGAATAATAAAATTTTATTATAATTATATCATTACAAATATCCATCCCAAGTGTTATTATTGGAGTAGTTGTATGATACATGTCCTCGGGATCAGAATATTATGGTATGCATCATGATGGTGGTATGGCAGAAATACATCAATGAAGTAGTCCCAGCATTGTCAACATTATAATATGTGTGGATTAAGTTAGGGTTGCTCTGATTAGTGAAAATTACCTTCTAGGTTCAAATGCTGGAGAATGTCGAGCTGCGTTATCAAAGAATGGAAAGGTCAGTAAAATGTAAAAGCATCATTATCTTATGTTCACTGAAGAATCACGTAGTCTTGGATATGAATGTATGCCTTTTTCAAGTCAATATTTATATAATTTCAAGGCCTCTTTCTTAAGTCATCCATAAGCTTATTGAAGTATGTAACTTTAAGTAGACAAATTGAAGATTTTTTCTTGAAGAACATGTCAATAGAACAGTTGAAGTGTCTAAAGTATGATGGAGAGTTGATGATTGAACTACATACCCCCTTGTGTCATAAATGAAAGTGTATAGTCTATAGTGAGAGTGTCAAATGCATGGAATGTATCAAGCCTCAAGGGTTTTAGGCTTAAATATGTAACTATTCATTATTAAATTCATTTTGCCTTTTAGATTGAAAGATATTGTCTAATATTACAATATGTTGTAGGGCATGTTTGGACTCATCGTTCACATCAACATCAAGGGCTTTTGGCTTGTAATGATTATATCTTCAGAATTCTAGCACATATCACCAACATTAAGTAGCAAGGAACAAAATAACAGAACATTCTATGGTGACATGACTTCCACAATTCTCATGAGTTGTGATAGCATTAGTTTGTTGTATATATTCATTTAATAAGAAAAGAACTGAATGAAGGATGCTTATACTGAACTCAAAGAGCAGCTGCTCTAGGAAGCACCCAAGAATTATTATTGGAGCAATGTTGGTATTAGAAAAAGCATTACTAATGTGTTGAGCTTGCATTGAAGTTGGGCATGTTTTTGTTTTGGAGGTAAGCAGATAAATGAATGATAAAACTGTGAACATTCTGTTTTGGAGACTGCGAGTAAATAAATTGAAAAGTTCTTGCTGAAACACATTTTGATAAAACAATTGATTGATCCCGCATATCCGCCAATACAAAAGGTTAATGATGCAAGAATCAGATTCTGTATATTGTTCATTATTGTTGAGAATAATGGAGAACTCAATGAAAATAATTGAGAGCATGAAGGGTATGAGAACTATGGTTTTCTGTGCTAGCCGAAGTGAAAATTACCGCATGAATTATCAATGGGTATCATATTATCTTGTGGCCTTGGATGCATAGACACTTTTGGCATAAGTGTATACTGCATAAATTAGATATATGAAGCTCTAACCATTAGTATTCCTTTAACATGTGTTACACCTAAAAGTTATGTAACAGTGGTATGTGGGTGAATTTGAGAATCCCTTATAATAAATTATGAGCGGCTGGCCTATGAACCAAGTTTCGTGCAAAGACATCCTTGAATCTGCAATGAAATCACCGTGTAATTTGGTAGTAAAGGTGAACAGTGTCTACAAAAGATATATTGGCATCATCATATTTGAATATATGTGTAATACAGATATGTATCTCAGAAGAAGATCATAATCTAGACTGAAGTATATTTGGAGCGGACTTTATATATCGTATGGAGCATTCTCAGTATTTTAGTATTATTCCAATTATGCATTTTTTATTATATAATTCTGGTACAATTTGTTCTATGGAGTGTCCTTATCATCACTTTCAACATTATACAAGTGCAAGGAGTTTGTGCTTTGGGATGGTATCAACTTACTATGTATATACATACAAGTTCAATGATTCCCAAAATGTTCTCCAAAAAATGCTTATACACCAAATGGAGCAGGAGTCCCGGCCAGGTACATGGATAGAATGAAGAATGCATATGCAGAACTCTGATAAGGAAATGACGGAAAATACACTGGAAAAAGGTGTAACCCTTTGCCATTGATGTCAAAGGGGGAGGAAAAGCAAGCAGAGGAGGATAGACACTTCTCAAAATGAAAGGGGGATGAAGTGTTGGAGGAAGTGTTGCCATCAATGCCAAAGGGGGAGACTTTTGGAAATATTTTCATTGATGGCAAAGGGGCAGAAAGGAGTAGCACCAGAATTATCATTGAGCAAAAAGGAGTAGATCATGATAAGCTGGAGAATAAAGGAGTGATAAGGAAAAGAAGGAAAAATTTAAGTGGAGAAGCATAAAAGAGAGGCAGAGGAGAAGCAAAGAGTAAAAGAGAGGTAGAGGAGCAACATTAGAGGCAAAGCAGCAAGGCAGAGGAGGAGAAAAGAGGCATAGATCAACATCAGAATTATCATTAAGGAAAAGGAGTAGAGAGGAGCAGTAAAATGACAAGGAGTAGCATTAGAATCTTTATCTAGGAATAAAGGCAGCAAAGGAAACAAAGGCAACAAGCTTGGGTCAAGTCATGAACGTGCTGGGTCGAGTCATGCATGAGTGGGCAGAGTCATGAACGTGCTAAGACAAGTAGTGAATGCATTCAACAAATGGAGAAAGCCGTGAATGCACAGGTTAAGTCAGAAAACCGAGTTGAAGGTTGAGAGATGAATGGTTAAGATCAAATTGTAGAGTGGAGCGGAGATTAATGGTCAAGATCATATCATGAACATAAAGTAGGAGAAACGAAAATCTATATTGTATCGCATTCGGCCATAAGATTGTCAGCGCACATCGCTATTAGTGATTTTTATATTCATATGTTAAGTTATCAGAAGTTAATTGTTTTAAGTTGCGATGCGAAGCGATCACATATTGCATATGATAAGAGGAACCTTACTATTGCTATGAGCTAAATCTTGTGACATGCAATAAGGTTTTGCAACGATTTGTGAAATTACAAAATCACAAACATTTCGATGTGGTTCAAAATGTGATATTGTGATCGGCCGATTTGAGATGACGTGGCAAGATGATGTGGCAGTGATGTGGTAATGATGTGGCAATGACGTGGTGATGATGTAGCAGTGACATGGCGATGATGTGGAAGTGACATGGCAGTGATGTGGCAAGGTGACGTGGCAAAGTGATGTGGCACGATGACATGGAGATGGCCCGCATATCACACATCACAAGCTCAGGAGGATAAGTGCTCAAGAATCATGTTAAAATGACAAAGTGCAAAATGCGATAAGAGTACTAGATGTAATGTATTTTCAAAGAAAAATTCTAAAGGATTTCGAATCCAGAGGTATAAGGTTTCCCTTTGAGAAATCACATCGGGGTTTGGAAGAGGTATGCATAACAAGAAACACATGAGAACGCTGAAGTACGAAGTGCAATAATGAAGCGAACATGATGCAGGTCAAATCTAAAGCCTAAAGGATTTCAAGTTTAGGAGTATGGGTTTTCCCTTTGTTAAATCACATCAGAGAGAAAAGGAGGGTTATAACATAAAGCAAAGGAAATGCCAAAATGCGATAAGTGACCAGACACGATATCGTACAGAGGTAAATATTAATATATTTCAGGTCCAGGTTTAATGTGGTTACACTTGTTTTACAAGGAAGGAAATCCTGAAATCAAGGAGACTCAGGTAAGTGACCCAACACAGAGAAAAGGAGCAGGTGAAGGTTGAACATTGCAGGCATGAGAAGAAGAGGCAGAGTCAGGAAAAAGGAGCATATGGTGGCACTATTGGAAACATGCCAGCTGGGTCGTGTTAGGAAAAAAGACGATTATGCAAAATTTTGTTGAATGTATCAACAAACTGAAAAGATCAAGTACAGTAGCAGAAAAGACAAAAAACACAATAAGAAAAAGAGCTCGAAGGGTTGAGTGAAATACATTTGTTGTAACTGTAAATGTAAATGTATTTATTATTTTTATTGTATGTGATGTAAAGGCAAGTCTCCATAGGCATAGGCGAAAATCCATGAGTGTTGTAATTATTTTTCTGATGTAATAACCTGAAATGATGAATGAGGAATCGAATGGGTGGAAGGCATAGTGTCAGGCCTGTTCACTTCATATTCCCTTTAGAATGAAAACATTCATAGAGTTATCTGTATAAGAGATGTAATGTTAGTGTGGATAGAAAGGTTAGAAAGCTACAAAATGGAAGAGAGAGGAAGAATGTAAGAGATCTGTAGAAGGTTGGAGAGTGGAAGAATACGAAAGGGCTAATAGAGATGTTGTGAATATCAGAAAATGATATGAAGTAGATATGAGGGCTAAACAAGTAGTATTGGAGGAGTATACCAGAGCTAATATCCAGGTAAATCAACATTTTAGTTTCATTTTGAGCGAGGGGATTGTAGTCACTTTTCAAGTTGTAGCTTGACAAATTTCCAGTTGGAGCTGGTTGAGGTAGGGAGCCTCTTGTGGGTTGTAGCCTACAAAAAATAGATGGGGGTTGGAGCTTCCTTGCAATTTGTAGCTTGTAGAATTTGAGGTAGGAGCCTCCTATGGGCTGTAGCCTACAGAAGATACATGGGATTTGGTGCTTCTGTTTCAAGTTGTAGCTTTATAGATGTTCAATTGGAGCTGGTTGAGGTAGGAGCCTCTTGTGGGTTGTAGCCTGCATAAAATAGATGGGGGTTGGAGCTTCCTTGCAAGTTGTAGCTTGCATAATTTGAGGTAGTAGCCTCCTGTAGGTTGGAGGCTACAGAAAATTAGTGGTGAGAGTGAGTTGGAGCTTGCCTTTGCATCACAACAATAAGAATATGTGGTTTTCTCCCTTATGGGTTTCAACTTATATCTGTTGTCTATGTGCTTGTTGATTATGTGTTGATGTGTTGTATTATTCTCTTTAATTACTTCTTGTCCACACATTCAGTTTGTTGATTCATTATGTATTAAGATTCTTATGAAATGAAGTAGTTAATGAGTTGAATGAAAAGAGTATTAATGACCATGAATGTACTAAATTGATTCAGCCCCCCGCCCCCCTCCCCCCCCTCTCTCTCTCAGTGTAGCTAAGGGTTCATGAATAAGAACATTATTAAATGAGTGAAAAATAGCTCACAATTTTATAAACCTAATGTTTACAATCCAATATTATTAATGTTAACAAATCTATTTTTATGTCTCTATTAACGTCTATGTTTAATATTGATGTTAATGTTTTGATGTTCAATATAAATATTAACAATTTTTTTTTTTTTTAATGTTAAATAACTTAATGTTATAAACCCCACGTTATAAATAACCCAATGCTAGATGAACCAAAAGATATAAAAATACCAAAATTTTTAATTCTAATGTCACTGGACCTAGAAAAACCTAAAGTTAAATTCTAATGGCGTTGAACCTAAATAAACCTAAAGTTATCAATCCTATTCTTTAATGAAATATTTATATTGATGTTTAATGACAATGTTCACATTAATGTATAAATGCAAAATTAAATTATATATATATATATATATATATATATATATATATATATAATTTAATTTTGCATTTATACATTAATGTGAACATTGTCATTAAACATCAATATAAATATTTCATTAAAGAATAGGATTGATAACTTTAGGTTTATTTAGGTTCAACGCCATTAGAATATATATATATATATATATATATATATATATATAACATTAACATCTATATTTATTATTAATATTATTAATAGTAATATTAATTAACATTAAAAGATATTGATATTTAAAATTAATATTAATAATTTTTTATTAATTTGAAACATTTATATTTATTATTAAAGTTAATATCAATTTATATTATTAAATTATCAATGTTAATATGAATCAATATTTATTTTAATAATATTATTTTTAATAATATTAATATTAATAATTTTTATGTAAATTTTAAAAATTTATGTTTATCAATGTTTATTAATATTAATAAAAATCATAAATATTGAACATAATAACACACATAAATATTGAAAAATTGAGTGATTAAAATTCAAAAATAAAATAAACTTAAAATTTTTGCAGATATATAACTTTTTAGTGTTGGATATGTTAACAAATAGGGCATCTTCAAGGTTCTTGTCCCAACTCATTCAAAGGAGAAACAACACAAACCAAAAATGTACTTGGATGATGAAGATTATTAGAATGTTGAAAATAAAAAAACAAATAATCTCTTGATTTTATTAATCATTTGGTTTATATAAATACAAATATAATCTATTTATATTCATTACAAATACTCAACCAAAAGACAAAATTTAAACATGTTTCACTAATCATAAAGAAAATAAACTCAATGTCTTGAGGGCATTCTCTTGTTAAAGAAGCACATTCAATTCTAATACTCGCTATGCACAGTGTTAAGATTATATGGAATAAGCAAATTAGCTTTGATGGCTAAATTGGACATACATAACAAAGAATTTAATGATAGATAATGACAATTGTTTGGGGAAATGAAATTTTTCCTTGCATGACAGGGAACGAAACTTAGGGGAAACTTCTCCATCAAGAATTGTAGTGTAAATATAGCCCCACTTAAAAAATAAAAAAACTTATTGAATCTAACAATTTCAATAACTTAATGAAATAAATAAAATAAAAGAACAAACAACAACACCAAAAATTATTTATAATATTAAATACAATATACAATAAGTTATGATAAATTCCATGAAGGAAAAAAATAAAATATTTATACAAAAAAATTTCTTTTTCAAAATGTTTTTTAAAAGTTGGGTATGCCATAACATTTTTAATCTAACTCTACAATTATAAAAACATAGAGAGTGCGGAATTAGAGAAATAATCAGTTTATAGGTTTTTAAAATTATTTTATAGTTTTTTTTGGAATGAGCTCAAATGAATTTTTATTACATTGTTTGGGTGAAACAATTTTTTTGTTTGTTTGATTTACTAGTAATTTGAACTTGAGTTTCACGATTTACATTATAGTTCATAAGTAACTATAGCATAACACCAAGTTGTTTTTCAATTTTTAAACTAATTTGTAATTGCTAGAAATACCATCACTCTTACATAAATAAGTAGACAAATAAATTAATAGAAACAAGTAGCTAATTTCATTGTTTAGTGATCCCACGCAAGCTAGTGAACAAAAAAATAATAAATTAGTGGTAACCTATCAATTCAAAGAGAAGAAAGCTCAATCATTCAAGATGCTTTCCAAAGCCACCAAAAAGCACATTTTTCTAGGCATTAAGGAGTGATCCAATAATCTATGGAAAATCCTATCAATGAATAAGGAAAAATTGAGTTGTATGTACTTTGTACAGTCCCTGGAAGGGCGTATTGTTCCGATATTTGTAGGTGCGGTTTGCATTGTCCAAACAACTTGTCATACATTGGATGGTGACTACATAATTAAGTGTAAAGCTCAGCAATATGCCTCTGCTCTAGCCAGGAGGTATGGGGATTCCATTGAGAATCGCTGGACTATCTGAAGTCATGGGGTGATCCTCAAAAACTAGATGTGTTGTATGATATTAGTATACTATGTATAAAAGATAAAAAACACAAAAAAATACATTGGGGATAAATTGCATTAGCTATTATATTTGAAGCTATTTAGGGTGGTTGTGTTTTGTGTGGGGAGAAGCTTTCAATTCCTTGTTAGACATCTAACTCTGTACGATCCCTAATCTCTAATTTTTACAAAAAAAAAAATAATGGTTGAAATTTCTACACACATTTTTCAGCCTAAAAAAAACTCTGTATCAAATCAGACCTAGAAAGCTCTGTATTGAACCTCTACAAACCTGCAAACCAAAATAAATTTATTAAAAATTATTAACATTAAAAAAACCAATAAAATAAAAATAAAATAAAATATAAAAACAAATAAATATACAATGATAAACAACCCAAAACTAAATGGAAAATTGAAGAAGGGGAACATGGGCTTTCTGAGAAAGTGTTCAAAATCTATTCAGAACAGTATATATATAGTTTGGTATAAAGTTATTTTCAGGGAGCTTGAAGAACATGTGTTTCAAATATGTAAAATATTAAATGATATGTAACTAAATAAAACTTAAAAGCTTGGTAACTTAAATATCAATAGCCAATGACCTGACACAATAAATCAAATACATCGTTACAAAGATGGTTGTCATGTGTCCAAAACTTGGCATACAAAACCATTGAATACCACTCACTTAATGAAATGAATCCATAATATTGCATAACACTCACTTAATGAAATGAATCCATCTTACAACGCATATTGTTTACGTTTTTTTAATTTATTTGTGAGCAATTAATTATTGTCGTTACAAAAATGGTTTCCATGTGGCCATACCTATTGATTTTATTTTTATTTTATAATTGTTTCCATGTGGCCATGGGGTTATTAATAGTGTTCGTACAAACATAACAGATGATTCCATTTGGCACATTCAAACCCAACTCTTCCCATACCACCATTTCAAATTCTAAATTACATAATGCACACATCTCAACACAGAGAGCTACATTTCAATACAATTTTTTATTTTTTATTTAATTTTCCCTTAATCCTCATACGTGGTACTAATCATTATATGCATGGCAATTAAGGGTAGGCATAGTAAATTTTTAATCATACTTCAGTAAAAAATTAATTTAAACATGGTTTAAACACCTATTTAGATATGCAAGGAAGTTATCACTTGTAATTTTATTCATTGATGTCTTGCAACGACGCGAATATACTGGCATCTTTCAACTTAGACCATTAGATCAAGATAATAAATTAGAAAAATCATTAAAGTAGCCAATTCCAACAAGGGGGGATTCCTATCAACATAATTAGAAATAAAAAAAATGTTTAGAATCAACACGTACACTAAACTGAAATAGACTGTGCATCAATCATAACCATAGATATAACAAATAGTGCTAACGTTCGAGGACACAAAGGGTTCTTTGCCATTATAAAAATAAAAAAACAAAACTCGACGCCTATTGCAATGTGAACTAAACATGGGGCCTCAATTTGATGAGAGTAATGAACTGAAAACATTTGCAATAGATGAAAAGAAAATTCATCAAGTAAAACAATTATATGACATCCACATGCTATATATCATGATATAAATGAGAGTAATGTATATAATCTAAAGAAATCCAGGGTTCTGATAAAATAAAACCAAATTTTTATGCAAGAAATATTAATAGGAAACTTGTATTCATACAAGAAAACTGTTCATGCTAAGAAAACAGTTACATTTAACAGAATATAGAATCTCGACACAAACGAGTTCTATATATATTTGTGTGTGTGTGTTTGTGTGTGTTTAATCTAATGTCATAAAATAATTATACATAACTGTGATATAAGCTTTCGTAAATGGAAGTCAACAAACTACAGATGTAAAGCTTGTAGGGGCCACATTGATATATTAAGAACATAATGGTTGCCATAAAAGATGACTAAAAATCAAACCTCTTCCAGTTACAATTTGCAGTTTCCAAATGAAGTTGAAAGCCTAAACAACTATCCATATCCAGAAATCTTGTGACATTATGCATGTAATAAATACTTACTTCATGCGAATCATCTGAGCTCTAGATAACGAATATGATTTTACTGATTGACATAGACCATAGAGTCCATGCTCACTATTTCAAGATGCAAAACCACATTGAATAGGCTCGTTTAGAGAATTATCAAAGAGGCAGCTGACATGTAATCGACCTGTACTAGGATGCCGGAAGTTAGAAAAAGCAGATAACCACTTCCAAGAGACTGAGCATAGGGGAAATATAAGCACATATAACCTATGTTACCAGAAACGAGAAACGTGAAACGAAACAAGAAACGAGAATGATATGAGAAACGAAGTTTTCAAGTTTCGCGTATAAGAAACAAGGAGAGAAAAAGCAAGATTAAAAGTGAACAATATAAAAAGCAACATTAATAATAAAAATAAAATGTTTACACATGTGAATTTGTAAAGAAACATTCATAAAGAGTGATTTAGTTTTAAGAAATATGTCATAATTTTCCAGATCCAAAAATTTAGCCCATCATTAATTCCAAAAAAATAACAAACATTTATGAGAATAAGAGATTTGAAATATAAATAATTAAATGTATATATTTGAATATAGATGTATCTCTAAATATACTTCTAACAATTCATATTCAAAAGACAAATAAACCTAATAATCTATATTTTCAAGCTCATTTTCTAGAATCGTTGTTGAGCTTGACCCAATTCCAAAAGCATTGTTATGGTCAGTAGAATTCTTAGTATTATCAAGCATTTCTTCAACATTGTCTTGTAGCACCTCAAGTGGAAGATCATCACTTCCATCATCTTGTGAACCACCATAATCCCACATTCTTGTGAGTCCATTTTTATACTCTATTTTTTGTCGAGACAACAAGCATAGATTTGAGTGTATGAACACCAAATATTGTGCCTTTTTTGTACTTAAGTGATTCCTCTTTGATGAATGGGTAAAGACATATTCACTCCAGTTTCTTTCACAAGTATATGAACTAGTAACATGTAAAATAAAAATAAAAAATTATGTTAGTAATAGACATTTGAAATGATAATATAAAAATAATTGAAAATGAACATTAGACTTAATTTCTTAAACAATAAATCAATACATTAAAGGATTTGTTATTGATTATACTTGTGAAAGCAAACGGATAGCCAACCTATGAAGCAAGGGAGTCCTTGTACCGTATTGCATCCAAAATTATATGGGTCCAATGTCTTCTATATTGCATACACAATCTTCATTTTCAAAGTGGTATTTTAATCTCAAATACTTTCCCAACTCAAGTTGTAAAGCAGTGTGATCGTGTCGATCATAACACCTATAAAAATGTTACAATTTTGCATTACTTCTACATATGTAGATGGTTTCTTGTGAAACCATTTAGGATTGATTAAGAATGCAATTGAATGAAGAGGGCTAGGAAGCATTTTCCACCTTGTTAGACTAAGTTCCCACACTTCATTTCTAGTGCCTTTGTCAATCCTAGAATTTTCATCTATCCTTATATCATGAAGTTTCTCTCTAATTTGATCCATGCTCTCAAACACATCCCCTATACATGGTTGATCACTATCAAATATGTGAAGGGTGGAAATAATACGTGTGATGCGGGTGACAATATCCTCCACTCTCCTCCAAAAATCCTTTGAAGAAAGGCCAATAATTATGTCCTCAACTTTTGGGCCATCCCCAATACGAGAACCCTTCGATCTCTTCCAATCCGTTGATACCACCATCTCTCACAAAGATTGATGCATTTTAATAAGGCATCGAAGCATGATGAATGCAGATGCAAATCTAGTCTCAACACATCAAAGAAGCTGCAGATTTTCATATTTCCTATAAATTGCTATGGTTGTTGCATGATTAAAAATAAAATGTTGTAGCATCTTTGCTTAATTTATAGTTTTCTCAACCCATGCAATGTTATTAATATATTTTAGGAGAAAATTCATGCAGTGCTTAGAATAAGGAGTCCAAAACATTTTTGGGTATTCATCCTCAATCAACCCCCGAGCAAGGACATTGTTTGAGGCACTATATGTAATAATTTGGACCACGTTTTCTCTTCCAACCTCCTTTATTGCCTCTTTGAAGAGACCCATTGGGTATGGACCATATTTTTTCTTTCCTATGGTATCATGGGATTTTATGAACATAACTCCTTTCGGGAAAGAAACCAAAATATTTATAAGGGGACGATGGTTGGCATCTATCCAACCATTTGAGATAATGGAGACCCCATATTCATTCCAATTATATTTAATGATATGAAGTCTAGCTTTAACCCGATCCCTCTCTTTGGACAACAATGTTTTCCTCATAGTTTCATAACTAGGAGGCATGTAACCTTTAGGGACCGTGTTAATTAGATCCATCACCATTTCCTTCCAATAAGGAGATCTACAAAAATTGAAAGCTATGCCATTTGAAAAAAAAAATTGTCCAATGGATGCATCAAGATTTCCCCTCCCTTTTACATCCCATAAGTTTGCAAGGTTGGAAACTGAAAGTTGATGTTGAGATTAAGAGTGTTGACCACAAACTATGAATCTACTAGGATTGTTGTTGGTTTGAATTGAACCTTCAGCAATATGTCTCAACTTTTCAAGTTCATTAAATTGTTTATCTATAGATGCTTTCTCTGTGTTAGGTACACACACACACACACACTGTAACACCTCTAGTTAGAGAAAATTTTTTTTTTTTTTTTTCCCACTGTATAACTTTCCACCAAGTGTATATATTTCTATATCTCATTATATTACCAAGCGACATTCTTCTTTTCTATACCTAATATAATCATGGACTCGATGGACATACTGACTCTTCAAGGACATCTCCTAATATATATATATATAGTTAACACCTCTATCTTTAACTTCAACTATAGATCTCATACATATCTCTTTGGATCCCTATATATATAAATATATTTATTTCTTTTTAACACCCATATATATATATATATATCTATTTCTTTATAACACACACATATATATATATATAGTTCGTTACACATATATATATATATATATATAAATCACCATAGATAAGTATATCTCAGGTATATCTAAACCTTTATCAAAGGTACTCATATATAAACATAATCTACACGCCTAGACATAGGCACGGCATTTTCCATGATATGTTATTATTGAAGTTGTCTCACTATAATCATCATTATATTCCCTTTTGATATTACGATTGATTTTTTTCCACGCGTGTATTCAACATGATATAATGCTATCTCGCCAATCCTTTGAATTATCACAATTGATATAATACATGGGTACGTTTTGAACGCTGTGTAGGTCGAGGTATTGACCGCGGCGAAACCATTGGTTTACCCAACGAAAACTCTGCGAGGTTTGTGCCACGTAACAAGGATTTAAGAACTGTTATGACCGTATGTTGACTAGCCTTCTACGCGAGTCACCATTTTCTATTCAGATAAACCTAACTCAAATCTTACGTTCCGAAGGCGTGGTATTAAGTTTCTACCCGGTTTTCTAACTTGTAGAGTCAGAGCTCGATAAGTTCTCTGTTTATACCGGAATGCGTATATCCGCCTGTTTTAAATTTACCAGCGACGCGTTTTTCTATTCTTTTTGGTCAATAGTACTGTGTTGGTGTAACGTGTAGGTTTCATATTTTGATATGCAGGAACGGCATTGCGCACAGGCAGTTTGAGTACCCAGCGCCGCCCTTACAGCTCCCTGTTCAGACTTGTGTGTTACGTGTAGATTTTTGGTGCGTTTTTCCGTTCGGCTAGGTACTGTTCAAGCCGAATAATGCAGGTTCAGTACCTGATTTGTATTTGTTTTCACATCTCCGGGTACCTAGCTGCCGATAAAGCTGAGTTGGGGTCAAATCGACCTTGGGATGCTCTGCACGCCTAGGGCAGTGGAATTAAGGTTTCTCATACCCTTCCATTGTCTTGCCTCGGCGGCATACACGCATGTATTTCCTCTAAGCGGTAGTATCTATATTTATCCAGCTCAGGTTTCATGGAGTCTCATTCTGGTTGGGCGATTGCCATTTACTCCCACTCGTTCCAGTGAGGGAACTGATTTTTCTATGGAGATTTGATACCGAAGTACCAGATCAGTTTGATAGGTGAGAGTCCCTGCGTGGCTTTCTATCATTCTTTACCTTCTGGCCTACAGTTTAATATCTTTCGGAATCGTTGTGTTTAGTTGTTTACGAATTGTATTGTGCAGGGATGTGGACGACGGTTTTCCGGCTGCGCGCACTATGCCTCAAGAAGAATACAACCCCTCGATCGGTTTCTCCCTCTATCGTTCAGCCGGCCCCATTGTAAACTTGTGATCCATCGTTCTGGCGAATGATTTCAGCTTCCTGGGCATTATAATGAGACAGCGTTCCCCTTATTACCGGGCTGCTGTGTATTTAATATTAACAAATTGTATATTATTTCATTTTCTATTTCTACGTTTTAAATCTGTCGAAGAAAAGCTTTAATGTCAAGTTTTCACACTAGTTAATCCACATCGTAACAGAGATCTAAGCATTTCATTCAGGTGTATTGGTTTTCCTAGATCTGGGTTCGATCTAGAACCCACGCTAACGGTTACACTGATTTTATGGCTAAGTATTTCTGGATGTTGCGTGGTTCGGCTGTGGTTATGGTCCACAGCGCTCTGACCTCTCACCTTTAACTTTAGCAACTTATCTTTGCGGTAGCTGGCACTATGGTCTTGCTATCATCGTCAGGGAAAAAGTCGAACTCATCCGATGGTAACTTCTTTCCCTTTATGCCATCACGTCTCTGTGTTTCTGTATATTTAATGTTAGTAATGTTCTTTATTGGAATTAGAATGACTGCATGTCTGGGTAATTCAGTCCTACTGTCATACCTTGCACCCGAGAGGTGAAACAGCCCTAACCACCGCCGCGTCGATTCATAATCGTAAAGGTTGACTGTAGTATTACATACGCATTTATATTTTTTTTCTGTTGTATTGTTACGAGCTGCTATCTATCACCGTTTTGTAGCTGATGATTACCATACATATGACAGATGATATGCGTATGGACAGTAGAGGTTCGCACGCCAGTTTTAGATTTAGGTTTAACATATACCATCGTTTTATAACCAAGTCACTCTGTCTCATGATTAAACAACCCTTCAAACGTCGTGGACGTTGCTAGTAGTACTGTTAGAGGGTTTTGATATTAATACAAGGCCACGATATAATAAGACCACTAATCGTTTTGAGTTATCATAATTGGATCGTGCGCCACGTAGCGTCGATCGATGGTCCCTCTATATATATCGTTTTCCTCACAAATATTATGTTATAACCGTTGATTTTAATGAACCATTATTAGAGTAGCTCACGGCTTTCCCACTTTTTGCAAATAGTTGTTCATATATATATTTCATAGATATGTTCCCTTTTTAACACACATCGTTGAAATATATAATTTGTATTTCTATCGCGCTGGTGACATATAAAATTTAGATATATATATTTATATGGCTCATTTGTGGTCGGAACTATCAAGTACTAAAGTGTATAATGCTTGATGCTTGTTAGTAAATATATATACTTTTGGTCTTAAATGCAGATATATATGTATTTGATAGTTCTATTGATGATATGCCTTGAGCATAGATTATCTCCATTGCCCTAATGTGTGTTTCAAAGGTTAGAGATGAAGTTAAAATACAAATTACTTTATAATTTCTATGAGAAATATAACCCTTCTATAGTATACATTTACTTTGTGGTTCAATAAGAGTCAAACTACATATTCCAGAATACTTACTTGTAAATTCTAGTTTTCTTTTAAGGTATATCTATAAGTATTTAATGGTGCTTGACTAGAGAACATTAATTATAGGGCAAGTATTTGGCTATGTTACAGGTTTTCAAGAAGTAAGAATATCATTAGACATGCAATCTATACCCTTATAAATGGTATAATGCTCATATAGAGTAGAATTACTCTTTTTCTAGCACCATTATAAATGTTAGAATACTCATATATGCAATCTATAAATGTTATAAATGTTAGAATGCTCATATCTGCAATCTATATTCTAATATCTTGTTTTCTTCCTTTCTGCTACATACCATGTATACTTCAGTGCTACTATAAAAAGTTCCTAGCAGACATAAGAACATAAAGTATCCCATTTGTATCAACAGAAACAAAATAATATTTAATTATCTATGGGGACTAAGTAACTTCAGATTTAAACCAACCTTGGTTTAGAGTTTCTGGAGTTTCTACTCTATGGATTTCTGGTCTACAACTAAACAGAATCTGGAAGGTGAATGCCCGAGTATGGATTCTGTTAAATGTAGTACTAACATCAAACACACCCTTTAATTAATTTTTTTATATGTAGCCAATTCATACCATCAGAACATAGAATTAACAAAATTTTCAGAACATACCAAATCTGCAATTGACCAACCTCCCAACCTTAGAGTCCTCTTTGTCTCCCAGGACTCACCCCCGAGCAGAGATCACCTCTTAGAACAGATCAACCTCTGATCTGCCTAGGAGCAGCTTATTTAAGCTCATATTCCCCAAAGCATGATTCTAATTCTGCGTCCAGAATAGCAGGATGCTTTCTTTCCTGTTTAGCCTAGGCTTCCCCATTTTGGGACTCTTGAAAGCTGCTTTAAGCTTTTCCTCAGCTTTTCCAGCTTTTTCTCACCTCTTCCCAACTACTCCTCTTCATTGGGGAAATTTAGATTCCTCCTCAAATCTAAATTAATTTCTTTCAAGGATTTTTGAAAGATTTTTGGGGGTTTATTGCCTTATCCATCCTCATGGATTTGGCAAGTGATCTCTAATTCTCATCTTGGTCAAAATGCACAATCATTTTATTTATTTCTTCAAATAAAATATGCAATTACATTCACACCACACTTATCCCTTGGGGTACACCCCCTTAGGATTTAAGTTCAAATGTCTAACTTTTAAAAATTCAACACACAAATTGGGGGTGTTACACACACACACACACACACATATATATATATATATACATGTTTTTTCCCTTTTCCCAATTCCAAGTAAATTCCAGAAAACTCTTCCTACAATCCCTCATTTCTTTGTTTTATAATAAGGTCAAAACAAGTCCTTTGTACCAGTTGATCCACTTTCTCCTCCACTATAATATTTGGTGCATTTCACAACTACCCATAACTTTGCTTCAAATGCCTTTTTTGTGTCTTGATATTATTTGCTTTGAATTTTTTTTATGCTACTGTGGAAGATGCTTGTTGGGAAAGGGGTGGTCTATTTTGTGAAGCTTGTGAAATTTCATCCATTGTAATGGGAAATGAGCAAAATAAATGGTATATAATTTTCTAGCGCAACCAATTTGAATATGCATTGTTTATATTCGAAGAACACTCATTAGTGTAGTAATATGAGTGGAAAAATAGAAATTTTAATATAATACGTATAAATATAGACGATGACACCTTAGCAACGGTATCAATTGAGCAATATGAAGGCATTAATGGTTGCATTTGTATAATATGTGTAAAAAATTAACCTGACACAATAATAGTATTAGCGTAGCAATATGAATCCAAAGATAGGAATGTAATAATTTTTGTATGTGTAATACATATAATTTTGATAACTATTTTAGATATTTTTGGATTTGATATTTAAAGGAAATTTTTTCAAGGAGTAACTATGGAATCTATTTCTATATTAAACGTAAGAGATCTCATTAATGTAGAAATATGAGTGGAAAGAAAAAAATGTTAATATAATACATATAAATACAGACTAGGACACAATAGCAATGGTATTAGTTCAGCAATGTGAAGGCATTAATGGCTACATTTGTATAATATGTGTAAAATCAGAGCACGACACAATAATAGTATTAGTGTAGTAATATGAATCATAAAAATGTATTAGTTTTTTCATGTGTAATACATATAACCACTTACAAGGACATGGTAGTAATATGGGGAGTAGTCTTTTTGGCTTTTTCACTAGAATCAGGTGATTTGATTATGGGTGAGATCATAATATTTTGTTATCTAAATTTTACATTTTTAAATGTAGAAATAGATTTAGCATTTTGAAAAAGCTTAATAGTATTCAGATTATGCAGATTCAACAACCAAAAACTATGGATTTCCCAATTTTGGACCACAAAATTGATCAGAAAATTTGCTTTGAAAAGGGCTAAAAGATAAAAAAATCACCCTATTAAACTCTACATAATAGGTTGAGTAGGAAATTGTTTATGTACCATAAATATTAGAAAACGGAACACATTTTAATGTAAATAGTTATGACTAATATACAAGTACAAATATGTTAGAAAGATCACAAGGATTAAACTATATTACACCCATTAATAGTTGTATTTATCTTGAGAAAAATATGATTAAATTGAGAAAATTGACTTCACATCATGATGATTTAGAAAGACTTAGGCACTTGGTGGCAGAGGAAAGTACAAAAAATCTAGTATAGCACCAATTGGCCTAAAATACTATCAAATCCATGTTAGTTGGCATTAAAAAAAAACAAAACAACAAAACAAAATATGTCTACCCCATTTTTCTGATTTTCAACTACTCTAATACACTGTAATTTCTCTTATTATTATCTAGACACTTTATGTTCAATTATAATTTTAACTAAAAAATAAGAATTTTAAAATGAAATATATCGTTTATTTAATTATAATTTCAATTAAAAATATATATTTAAAAATAAAATAAAATTAAAAAGTGTAATTTCAAATAAAATTATTATTTAAATTTGATAAATTAATTCCAATTATATATATATATATATATATATATATATATATATATATATATATGAGATAAATTATTCAATTTCCCAACCATATTCCAATGCAATCTTATTATTTAACCTTAGTGCGTAAATTTATATAAGTTTAGATTATTATTACAATATAATAATTAAAATTTTCAATCTTTAACCACCAAATTCCATCCCTTTATTGCGCACATCTACAGCCCAATATGACCTCGATGTCAGGTGGGTCACGTCCTCATACAAAATGTCGGCTTAAGTTTTAAATTAAAAATAAAAATAGCATTGTGCTGGAACATATATCAATTTCTAATACAATTACGTATTATTTGTATAATTTGAATGGATAGTAAATTATATACGTGAATTTGAATGGATCATAAATTTACCTTTAACAAAAAAAATTACCACATTGAATTTCCAAATTAAGTAAAATTTTAAATTTCTTTACTCTTTACTAAAGTCAATACCATTTCCTAAATCAAAGGAAAAGAGTTAATTCAAAACAAACAATCAAAATCCAAAATCTTTTAATATTTCTTTTAATTAAATATTTGTAAAATGAATTTATGCTTACTCCAGAGCTATGGTAAATAAATAAAAAATATATATAAACTCAATGTATGGTAAATAAATAAAAATTCTTTTATATTTATTCCATAAACCTTTTTATATTTAAAAAAAATTTAAAAAGAGGTTTTATTTAGATGAAGCCTATGGGACGAATACCATGGGACAAATTAATATTGATACCATGGGCCAAATACCATGGGTAAATAAATAAATATAAAAGAGTTATAAACAAGTATGATAAATAAATAAATAAATATAAAATAGATATAAAGAGGTATGGTAAATAAATAAATATAAAAGAGGCATAAAGAGGTAAGGTAAATAAATAACAATATATCAAATAGGATTATAAATAAAAATCTAATTATATAACAAGCCTATGGGCCAAATACCATAGTAAAGAAAAGGGGTAGGGTAAATAAATAAAAATATAAATAAACTAGAGGTATGGTAATTAAATAAAACCTCTTTTCATATTTACTCCATAATCTGCTTTATATTTACGAATATTTATGTTCATTAGTTTACATAACTAAGAAGAAATAGAGAGAAAGAGAGTGATAAGGGAGAGATGGAGAGAGAGTGTGTATGTCTAGGGGTGAGATAAAGAGACAAAGTAAGATGTATGGAAAGAAGGGGGGAGAGAATAAGTGAGAAGGAGAGAGGGAGGGATATAATAATGTAGTTGGATAGAGAGAGAGGGGTGGAAAGAGAGAGAGAAAGAAAGGGATGGGGGAAGAGAGAGGATTAGAAAGAGAGAGAGAGATATGGGGGAAGAGAGAGGATTGGAGGGAAAAGAGAGAGAGAGAGGTGGGAGATAAAGGGAGAGAGAGGAAGGATGAGAGAGAGGAGGAGAGCGATGGGGGAAGAGAGAGAATTGGAGAGAGAGAGAGAGAGAGATCAGGGAAGAGAGAGGGATTTAGGGGGGAGAGAGAGAGAGAGGAAGGACGAGAAAGAGGAGGAGAGAGGGATCGATAAGAGAGATGGAGTTGGAGGGGGAGAGATGTAGGAAATAAGAAATATAGAGAGTGAGAAGTGGAGAGAGAGAAGGAGTGACAAGGGAGAGACAGAGAGAGAGCGTGTATGTTTGGGGCTGAGATAAACAGACAAATAAGGAGAGATGGAGATAAGGGGGAGAAGGAGATATAAGGAGAGAGAGAGGGATATAGTAACATAGTTGGTGGGTCAAGAGAGAGAGAGAGGGAGAGAGAGATGGGAGAGAAAGGGAAAGAGAGAAAGGAAGAGAGAGGATGTGAGAGAGTGGAGAGAGGGAGGGAAAGAGAGATAGAATTGGAGGGGGAGGGGGAGAGAGGTAAGAAGAAAGAAATAGAGAGAGAAAGGTGGAGAGAGAGAGAGAGTGAGTGAGTGATAAGGAAGATGGAGAGAGAGGGAGAGAGGGGGAAGATAGAGATATAGATGGAAGGTGAAGAGAGGGAAGAAAAGAGAGATGGGGAGAGGAGGGGATTGAAAAAGAGATTGATATATATGGATTGCGAGAGTGTGTGTGTTTAGGGGGGTGAGATAGAGAGACAGAAAAGAAGAGATGGAGGGGGATATAGATATGGATGGAGGGTGGAGACAGGGAAGAATATTTCTCACACTAGATGGATTGATATAAGTGGAGATGGTGATTTATAATCCTATTTGATTATTTTCACTATATGCATCGATTTTAGTGTAGATATTTATTTCTAATGATATTTGATTACTTGCACTAGATGCATTGATTTCAGTGTAGGTGGTGATTTCTAATACAATTTGATTGTTTGCAGTGAATTTGTTGATTTCAATTTAGATGTCATTTATAATTATATTTGATTATTTGCACTAGATGAATTGGTTTCAATGTAGATGATTTCTAATCCTATTTGATTGTTTGCACTAAATGCATTGATTTCAGTGTAGATGACGATTTCTAATCCTATTTGATTTATTTGAGTAAATGCATTGATTTCAGTGTAGATGTTGGTTTCTAGAGAGAGAGAGAGAGAGTGATAAGGAAGGTGGAGAGAGAGGGAGAGAGGACAAAAGGAGGAAAGATAGATATTAATGGCGGAGAGGGAGAGAAGGGGAAGATAGAGATATAGATGGAAGGTGAAGAGAGGGAAGAAGAGAGAGATGGGGAGAGGGGGTGATTGAAAAAGAGATTGATATATATGGAGTACGAAAGCGCGTGTGTTTAGGGGGGTGAGATAGAGAGAAAAAAAAGAATAGATGGAGGGGGATATAGATATGGATGGAGGGTGGAGAGAGGGAGGAATATTTCTCACACTAGATGGATTTATATAAGTGGAGATGGTGATTTCTAATCCTATTTGATTATTTGCACTAGATGCATCGATTTTAGTGTAGTTATTTATTTCTAATGATATTTGATTACTTGCACTAGATGCATTGATTTCAGTGTAGGTGGTGATTTCTAATACAATTTGATTGTTTGCACTAAATTTGTTGATTTCAATTTAGATGTCGATTTATAATTATATTTGATTACTTGCACTAGATGAATTGGTTTCAATGTAGATGATTTCTAATCCTATTTGATTGTTTGCACTAAATGCATTGATTTTAGTGTAGATGGCGATTTCTAATCCTATTTAATTTATTTGAGTAAATGAATTGATTTCAGTGTAGATGTTGGTTTCTAGAGAGAGAGAGAGAGTGATAAGGAAGATGGAGAGAGAGGGAGAGAGGACAAAAGGAGGAAAGATAGATATTAATGGGGGAGAGGGAGAGAAGGGGAAGATAGAGATATAGATGGAAGGTGAAGAGAGGGAAAAAGAGAGAGATGGGGAGAGGGGGTGATTGAAAAAGAGATTGATATATATGGTGTATGAGAGCGCGTGTGTTTAGGGGGGTGAGATAGAGAGACAAAAAAGAATAGATGGAGGGGGATATAGATATGGATGGAGGGTGGAGAGAGGGAGGAATATTTCTCACACTAGATGGATTGATATAAGTGGAGATGCTGATTTCTAATCCTATTTGATTATTTGCACTAGATGCATCGATTTTAGTGTAGATATTTATTTCTAATGATATTTGATTACTTGCACTAGATGCATTGATTTCAGTGTAGGTGGTGATTTCTAATACAATTTGATTGGTTGCACTGAATGTGTTGATTTCAATTTAGATGTCGATTTATAATTATATTTGATTACTTGCACTAGATGACTTAATTTCAATGTAGATGATTTCTAATCCTATTTGATTGTTCGCACTAAATGCATTGATTTCAGTGTAGATGGCGATTTCTTATCCTATTTGATTTCTTTGAGTAAATGCATTGATTTCAGTGTAGATGTTGGTTCCTAGAGAGAAAGAGAGTGAGTGATAAGGAAGATGGAGAGAGAGAGAGAGAGAGAGAGGGAAAAAGGAAGAAAGAGAGATATTAGCGGGGGAGAGGGAGAGAAGCGGAAGAGAGGGAAGAAGAGAGAGATGGGGAGAGA
This sequence comes from Pinus albicaulis, assembly GCA_034641835.2. Lineage (NCBI taxonomy): Eukaryota > Viridiplantae > Streptophyta > Pinopsida > Pinales > Pinaceae > Pinus > Pinus albicaulis. The sequence continues at coordinate 401,662,182 of CM076583.1, read as the reverse complement.
GGGTGATTGACAAAGAGAATGATATATATGGAGTGCGAGAGCATGTGTGTTTAGGGGGGTGAGATAGAGACAAAAAAAAGAGATGGATGGGGATATAGATATGGATGGAGGGTGGAGAGAGGGAAGAATATTTCTTGCACTAGATGGATTGATTAAAGTGGAGATGGTGATTTATAATCCTATTTGATTATTTGCACTAGATGCATCGATTTTAGTGTAGATATTTATTTCTAATGATATATGATTACTTGCACTAGATGCATTGATTTCAGTGTAGGTGATGATTCTTAATACTATTTGATTGCTTGCACTGGATGTGTTGATTTCAATTTAGACGTCGATTTATAATTATATTTGATTGCTTGCACTAGATGCATTGATTTCAATGTAGATTATTCCTAATACTATTTAATTGTTTGTGCTAAATGCATTGATTTCAGTGTAGATGGCGATTTCTAATCCTATTTGATTGCTTTGAGTAAATGCATTGATTTCAGTGTAGATGTTGGTTTCTAATCTTATTTGATTGATTGTATTAGGTGCATTGATTTCAATGTAGAAGTTATTTTCTAATCTTATTTGATTGCTTGCATTAAATGCATTGATTTCAATGTATATGTTGATTTATGATTTGATGTAATTGGATATATGATGGTACATTAATATTAAAGTGATTGGATTAACAATATGCATTTATTTTAGTGTAAGCACAAAAAGTTATTAACAATGTAGATTGATTTTTGTGTTATAGTAATTTAAGCCATTAATATTGGAGAGCAAGAAAGACAAGGTATCATGTTTACTATGTAACAGATCGAGCTAAAGATTTAAATGGTTTACGATTTAAATTTTCTTTTTCATATAATCGATATGAAAATAAAACAAAACTAACAAGGGAGGAAATAAGAATAGTAGAAGAAAATAGTTTGAGATTGATTGTAACATGAGTACATTCTTATTATTCACATTTTCTATCTTTCAACACTATTATTGTCACTTTGCATTTAAAAAAATATTTCATCATTTTTCATCATTATAGTTATTAACAATAATTATCATCTCAACGAACCGAGGTAACTAAGAAAATTTAAAATTAAAATGACCAAGTCAATCTCAGAAATATTTAGTATATTTAAAATGATTATATTAATATTTGATATATTTACATATTACTGATAAAATTAATCATATCTTTGATAGATTTTCCTTGGCAGCACACGACTGAAACCAGCCTAGATCCATCTTACATCTAAAAAATATACAAAAATTTTAATAATCTGAAAAATGTGACGTTGATGCCTCCTACTGGAACCAGCATAGATCCATCTAACTCTGGATCTATCATGCGTCGAGAGGGATCAAATCTCTCGAGGTGCAAACCTTTCCTCAAGTTTTGCACTCAAAAAATAGGTTTGCACCTCGAGAGATTTGATCCCTCTCAGCGCATGATAGATCCAGAGTTAGATGGATCTAGACTGGTTAAACTTAAATTCCATCTCTTTTATTAAACTTATTGTCAAGATTTATTTGTGGGGATTGAGATTATTATTACAAAATAATAATTATATATTTTCCCCTTATCTCGTGATGAACGCTTTGGCCACCAAATCCTACCCCTTTATTATTTAAACTTACTGTCAAGCCCCACCCTTTTATTATTTAAACTTGTCGGACCTCGATTTAAGTCCTTGGTACTTAGATTATCAATGGAGACTGATAATGATATCTGGGAATTGGCAGTATAGTTGAATAGATATTGTCTGTACAAATATTTCATTATTTCTGTTTTGTAAAATGTACATTGTATCCCATGTTCGGTTACAATTTCAAGTGAGCTTATTGTTTGTTCAAGTATTTCAGCATTTTGTATAGAAGATATTGTTGTGTCGTGTTTAATTTCAATTGCTCTACTAGTTCAATATATGTTTTAGATTCTATGCTTACAATTTTATTTTTATTTTCTATGGTGACCAAAAAAAAGACATCGTACCAAGTGGCTACCCTCCAGTGAATAGAGTGAGAATATGAAAGCTCCAATCAACAGTTATACACATAACATGAATTTCATATGGATGTGCGATTATTTATAACATTGGATGAGATTGAAAGTTCTTCTGTTTTTGATGTTATGTGAAAATAGGACTCTTGATTTATTATGTTGTCTTAGAAAATTGCTTTCTGAAAGTGGATGACTGAGAATTATGAAGTATTTTTGTAATTTTTTAAAGTGCAATTTATATTAAGGAAACACTGTCAAGTTATTTTTTTACCTAAGTAGTTTATAGATACAGTTTTTCAAATAAATCTAAACATTTTAACTTAAGATTTCAAAAACTAAAATATTCTCACACTTCATTTGGTTTTTATGACGGTTTTTTCTTCGTTCAACTCATTCAATTCTACTCCTACTCCACTTCCAACATTATCCTCCCTACTTGACCAAGCATGGCTATTAACTGTTTGAATTATAATTGATCATTTCTATTGTAGATTAACTATTTACCACTACAATCAGGTGTTTTCAATAGCATTAGTTATCCTATCAAACAATCTACTTGAGTGAAAAGTGTCCTTGTTGCATACATACAGTACTGCTATTACACATAAATTCAAAAGATTTTGGGAAAAATTTATAGGCTATAGCGTATGTGTGTTTTAGGATTTTGAGGCAGTGAATCCAAATCTGCCAGCAACCTTATATAGAAGATTGAAGGAGGTGGATTGGTGGTGCCGCTTCTTAGTTTTCTTTCCTCATTCAATAGTCTCTACACTATGGTTATGGTATTGGATTTCAGGATATTTTCAGAATTTTCCTCACTACTGTGTATCATATTTCAGGATATTCTTAAAATATCTTAGTATTTGATGGATTATTAAATATTCTCAAAATTTGGTTCACAACTGTGCATCATATTCCAAGATATTTTCAGAATATGCCTCGCTAGTATCTAGAATTTTAAAATATTGCTAAAATCTACAATAAAAATATAGTCCAAAATAACTAACACAATAAATTAATTCCAATAAAAGTTACAAATCACTCTCTAGAATGTACATGAAAACTTTGATACTCTAGACGAATATGTTAGAGAATGTTTTCTTTACAGACACACTGTGAAAACTGTAGTTACCAAATTGGCCAAATAAGAGTTTTTCGAACAAAAAGTCAGCCAAAATTCAGTTTAACCAAATCATTTAGCTCAGTTCGTAATTTTATGTCCTCCCCATTCCTAATCAATCCTAATTCCTGAGCCCTAATCTGCATCATCGTCCCATCCCAATAGATGCAGATCCTTTCCCATGCGCTTCCATCTCAGCTTGGCCTACTATAGGGCACCAAAAGGTATGATTCCTCACCTGGTCAATGTTATCTTGCTTATAATCTTTACACTATACATCAGATGCAGAACTTTACCATGCAAACTGTCTTGGCATTCTTATTTCTATTGTGGATTTGGGAAAAGATGTGGATTTTGGAATATTTTGGTGAGATTCTCACCTAATTATTTGATATGGGTATTGTCTATAAGATTTTAAAATATTTTTAAAATCTTCAATTTTAATAAATTCAGAGAAACTATCCCAATTTTTTATTTGCATATTGTTTTCATTATTATTATTTGGGAAGTATCCCTAGTAGGATGGGGAGAGAAAGCATATATAAGCGTATTACTGAGACAGTGAAATCATCATCACTTTCATCTTCATAACATAAGCCTCAATCATAAACAACTTGTTATACTGAGTGCAGATGATTTCTTGAATCACCCTCATCCACTATAGGAATTTCAAAATGGTTGTTGTGCTAGTCTGGAGCTTTATCGGACAATCCTCCAAAAAAACACATTCCCTTCAAGCCCACTTCTAAATATGCGAATAAGAATGTTACATCCCTCTTGCAGAGCCAATAAGCTTACACAATCATTTAGTACAAAGGGAAAGGTGAAATTATTTGCATTGATTCATGCTCCTTGCATTTGGTAATAAAAGCTCAAGGGCTTCCCCACAAAACTCATTTCTGTCATGCTCTTTGATCATCATACTCCATATAAAAACATTTCCACCTCTATCACATATTTTGTCAAACGTTCTGAGCACATCTTTCAAAACAACTAACTGCAAATAAACACTCACCAGCTTGGTACCAGAAAAAATGTTTGGGTCCAGTCCGGTTATGAAAAGGCATGAAGTTGGCTAAATGAATTTATTTCTGTGCAAGCCTGCAAGAGAACTCAGAAAAGTACGTAGAAACCAAAATAGGTAAACCAGCTTCAAAATTAGATGTATGCTCGTGAGGTTTTTCTAAATTTGATTTTCCCCCACAAATAATTTCCATATTGTCTAGACTCTCCAAATTCAAACTCAGTAAACAGGGTAAACTAAAACTTTATTCATGGACATGGTTGAAACTTGATGACATGATGAATAAAATTTACAAAAGTTCTCCATGAGATATATCAACGGCACACAACTTTCACTTTCAAGTTCCCATAAATCTACACCAGAGACGCTGACTTCAACTCATCCAGACTGATTGACAGATGGATACAGATCAAGGAAGTTGAAATACCACAAGTTACAAATAAAGAATAAGAGGGATAAAGATCAAGGAAATTGCAATACGAGGAGTTACAAATAAATCATATTAAGCTAGACCGGAAATCAATTTAAGCCATGAATGAACATGTTTGGTTAGCAGGGTCATATCTTTGCTAGTCTCTAGATTTCATTGAATATTAGTTCCAACTACGAGACACTTGAAATTTCCTATATGCATCAGAAATTTTGATTACCTTAATTATGCATTAGAAGTAAAGATTAGTCGATTAGGAGACATTAAAAATGGAAGAGGAGGCCAAGGGAAGACATAATTTAAAAAAAAAACCACACAGTGAGTTACAGAGGCTGATAAGAAAACATACCATGAAATTGGGAATCTAAAATTTGAATGCGCTTCTCTCCAAGCTTTACAAAGAAAACCCGTGTTTGTTGAAGATTGCGCTTCTCTCCAATATTTACAAAGGAAACCCACATGTTAACTGGCGAAAACATCCGCAAAAACGCAACTAGAAAAGGAAACTTGACGAAAAAAAATAGTAAGTTTCAGGCATTGAACCTTAATCGAAAAGGAAACTGTGATTTTTAAAAAATGGAGGGGGAATGAAAACGTTCCAACCAAAACGGATAGACGTTTTTTCATAAAACCCTATGGGAACGATCCGTTTTGCTAGAAACAATTTCCTGTTGGAGTTAATGCTTATGTTTTATATTTGAGAAGTTGGTTTGTGATGGTTGATAAATTCTCTCAATTTCTCTCTCTAAATTAGGAATAAGTTGGATCTCAGAAACTCTATTTAATAGAGTAATCTAATGTAATTAGTGTGTGTGAGTGTGTTTACAATACACCATTTGTGTATAATATATGAGTGTGTTTAATAATTGAGTGTTTTCCAGTGGTTTCTATCATGGTATCGGAGCCTATCTAGGCTACCCATTTATGAGAAGGCCAAAGGACAGAGAGGAAATGTATTTTGTGGATGCATAATAGTGAGTTAGTTTTATCACTCTCCACTCCTATCTAGCTGTCATTCTCGCAGCTATAGTTTGTGCTCTCATTTGTGCGCTTGGCCTCAACTCGGTGCTCAGACGCGCACGTTGCTACAGCAGACGAATGGCGGGTGACTCATCCGATGGGTTGGCTATACTGGTGGGCAACAGTATAGGATTGAATAATATGGTTCATGCTGCTTGAAGATGCATGAGATGACGAAGCCACGAAGGAGGCGCATACTTTTCAAAATAGGGAGGTGGAGTCACGGATCCAATGCTGAAACCCGTAACACTTTCACAAAATGAAGCTGTAGAATCTCCAGAATTCAATGTAAGGTCGATATCTTTCAACAATATGTTCTCGCATGGCATGTTGTCATTTTATGCAAATCTAATTACTTCCTCTATGGATAAAATTACTTTCTGAGGACGAAGCCGAGGACTTTTTTACAATAATAGATTTTTAAATGCCGAGACGCATTCATAGTTCCAATCGACGTTTTAAATAAATGTTAATTGGAGACATAGCTGTGTAATATTGGAGACATAGTTGTGTAAATGTTAATGTCGAGACACATTCAAACGTTATGTGTTTAGTTTCGGCACCGTCGCCCTTGAGGTCTCCTGCGGAAGGCCTCCAAGTCTAGCAGGCCAATCCAGCGAGATCTGGTCGGTCGGCTGTGGAAGCTGTATCATGAAAACAAACTCTTGGAATGTGTCGAGAGTCGTCCTGCCACTATGCTTGGAAGTGGAAACATTAACGAGGATGACATCAAACGTTTGCTGGTGGCTGAGTTTTATGGTTGAATCCGAGGTGTTGAAATTTTTGTAGTTTTAGGAGTATTATAATTTATTTATTTTTAAATTAAGTGAGGATGAATTTTCAAACTAGACAAGAAGGTCATGATGTAATAGTTGAATCTAGATACATTTCATATTTAGACGAATCTTCTATATAACTAGCGAATACAGAGGTTTGCACCCATGTATCTCGGTAAATGGAAGCTCGTTCATAAAATGACTAGCAGTTCAGCTATGTGTCAGAAGCCAGTACTTAAAAGATCGAGTGGTAGTAATGCTCAACATGGATGGTTGTCAAGATAGTATGGCAGTTGCGGATCTAGGGAAGGATCCCTTATTTGTTGAAGATGTAGAGTGGTCTTCTAATGAGGTTATGCGACAGATTGGGATGTTGTCTAGTAATTGAATTTGGGAGGTCCTTGATTCAGGAGTTGAGGAAGCGAACTCGGCAATCCAACTTGCCAACTACACCTTTACGAGGGTTATGAGGCAACTTGTTGGAGCATCTAAAGTTAAAGAATGATTGATTATTTTGTTATTTACGAGTGACTTCAATACATTCATGTAAAGTAATCATTAAGGGGGGATGTTGGAGTTAATGCTTACATTCTATATTTGAGAAGTTGGTTTGTGATGGTTGAGAAATTCTCTCAACCTCTCTCTCTAAATTAGAAATAAGTTGGATCTCAGAAACTCTATTTAATAGAGTAATCTAAATGTAATTAGTGTGTGTGAGTGTGTTTACACATACACCATTTGTGTATAATATATGACTGTGTTTAGTAATTGAGTGTTTTTCAGTGGTTTCTATCATTTCCTATCAATGAAAATGAGAACGCCCATATAAAACGTGGTTTCCTGTACAGTTTGGATTCTAGAGAGGTTTTCAATGAAAACGTCTACCAAATTTCTGTTTTTGGTATATCGCGTAGCATATACCTAAATAATAAGAAAAGAAAAAAAAAACATAAAGATAGAAGTTGTCTAAAGAGACAGAGGAATTGTTAGGACGGTCAACTAAATAATAAGAAAAAGAAACATAAAGAATTGCTAGGACGGTCAACTAAGGAATAAGAAAAAAAAACATAAAGATAGAAGTTGTCTAACTAGATAGAGGAATTGCTAGGACGGTCAAAATTGGCTGGAATCTGGGCAAATTTTTTTGAGAAATCTCACAGTAACAGTGCTTGAATAATGATTTTGATGGTGAAAATGAATTCAGCACAATCAAAAACATTGAAGACACCCAAAATATTAAAGTTTGATAATTATAACTTGGATTTACAAAAATCCCTGCCAAATTTTCTTAAAATTTTACCTTGAATTTCCATGATTTTTAAAGCAAAAAAACAGTCTAGTTAGACTACTGCATAATTAAGATATAATAGTGAGAAAAGAGACAGGATACAATAAGTTGAAACTATAAAACAAAATAAACAGAGTTCTTGTTCTCCACTTTACCTTGCGAGGCGAGAGAAGGGTTTCATGCTCCAAGAATCTGGAAGGTTTTAACGAATAGCCCATAAAATCATTATATCCAACTCCTTTGGACAAAAATAGGAGGAATATGAGGAAATAATCTGATAGCTAAGGAAAATAAGTCTTACCTCGTATATGTTCCCGAATAGTATAATAAGGTCATGAGCCTGAGAGTAAAAGAAACCTCGAAGCATTGACAAAGTCTGACTCAGAAAAAAAAAGAACATTCCTTTTACAAGAAAAAATGCAACAGAGGTACTTGTTATGACATAACCAGAACCACTTGATTGAGGTATTGAAGCCACCAGAAAGATAAATCTCAACTAATTTCCTGCTGAAGTCGAAAGCAGAGACTCGATGTACTGATGGTGTTATTATTAGGTGAATGTAGGAATGTGTACAACAAATTCCCTTAATTAAAGCACTCCAGTGGGAAAACAAACAAACTAAGATTATTAAACAAAGATACCAGAAAATAGTGACCGGTTAATATAATAATTACATTTTTTCTTTAGAATTTATGCAACCAGAGAAATAAAGGACAGGATTGAAAAATTATAAAATCCATTACCTGTTCGCCACAGAGAAAAATGCAGAGTCATAACCCAAGTAGATGTATGTCAATCCAATAGATGATCCTAGATATGGCTTCCATGTTTTGTCGGTGGTATACAACTCCCACTCATTGAAAGGGAGAATGGTTCGTGCCTCAGCGATTTCCAAAAATCTGTGGTTTCTGAGATCGAATGTCCAGTGTCGGATGAACCGGATGAAAACCCCACCATCAACCTGAGAGCCCACATGGAGGCCATGTGATCTAAAACTATGTGTCAATGAGTGATTCGTCGAGATCGAAGGAACATGAACGCCTTGTGAGGTGAGGTCGTAATTTTAATAAATTAAGAGGAAGTTGTCTATTCAGTATGCAGAATAGTTAGGATGGCAGCTTTTTTTCTGGAATTAGGTAAAATAAAATTTAGAAAATTAGGGAGTTGGAGTGTTCGGAATGTTACGCTCCCTCATCCGCAGTTGAATTTCAGCATTACTCCATTTATTTATGGAAACAGCTGGAGTAAATATCTGGAAAATAACTGAAGTAATTTCCTTAATTTTTGGAAATCAACTGCACTTCATTTATTTCTTGTTAGGAGCTTCTAAGTGGTCCATTACTCCCACTGCAGTTCTCTCCCATGATCAGTGGAGCATTTGACACATAGCCAACAGAAGCTTGATGGAAGCTAGGCTATAAAATTTCTATTTGGTCCCCAAGCTCACTAATTCAATCCTTCAGTTTTTCACCATCAACTAGAATTAGCAGAGCTTGGAAGTGCTTTCAGATTCCCTCTTGTTGTGTGCTTGTATCTGGTTCTAGATTTGCATTCGCGCTGTATTTTTGTTTCTATTCTGCAACTCTCTCCTTTGATTTTTGCAACGTGGCCCCTTTGTTGGAAAATCCAAAGTCAAACTATTTTAGAAAACAGTTTGATTACTCCGTGTACTCACGTTTTAGAGAATCTGGGCATGATCGTTCTCATTTAGTCTTTCTCCCAAATGAATTATGTACTATGCTAAGGCTGTATGTTCTATCCTTGGGATTATTAAGAGTTGTTGCTTAAGTTGAAGATCGCAGTAAAGAAGACGACAATACATCTCATTGTCAGCAAACAATAGAATCACAGTGACTTATTTATTACAGCGAGATTGTGACTATAGCAGATTCCAGTGCGCGTGAGTTGAATGTGCCTGGGATTGAGAAGAATAATAAACCAGATTTTCTATATAGCCGGAAGTTTTGTGTACAAAATTCATTGTGAGTGAATAAAACCAATGGCTGGAGGTATGTAATTTTTATTGGATATTATTGTTTTATATTCCGCATATATTTTTACTGGGTATTTAAGAATTGTTTTTAATTGCTTGCATTAAAAACATTTAAGAATTTTAAAGCTTTTATTTAAAGAATCTTTATTAAGTTAGTTTTTATTAAAGCTTACATCTCAGTAAAAATTGCTTAAAGCTTTTTACATTTTATATTATTTTTCTGAGCATAAAATTGTTTATGCATGAGTATTTATTTAGTAATTAAATACTAACATTTGGTATCGGAGCAAAGTTTTACATCTCTGCCTTGGTAATTTATGAATATAATTGGATAAATGTCCTATTTTTAGATTTTCTAAATTAAAGTATATATTTAGAAATATGTCTATTTTTATTTAATTTTTATGCTTATAATATTTAGTTTAATTATATGTAATTTTGGAAAATATGCTCATATTTAGTTATGCATGAATTAATTATTTGAGATTTAATTAAAACATGTTATTAACAATGAGCAAATGAGATCTATGGTTAAATATTATGCATGAATATTGTAGTTTCATTCATGTAAATTTATCAGTTAATTTTTATTATTAAAAATAAAAATAAAAAATGTCTAGTGATTCATATAATTTTAATTGATTAGAGAATAGCCACAGCATCTCAAATCAAATAAAATTATATACTATGATTGATTAGAATAACATAAAGAATAGACATTAATTGTAATTAATTATATTAAATATAATAAATTTTATCCCACAGGAATTTTTATTATATTTAAATAATTAATTAGGATAAAATATTCATAACTTACCCACAGGAGTTATGAATTAATAAGTTTTATCATTAAGTTCAAAAGGTTAATTTATATAGTTAATTAAATCAGAACACATAGAATGAGATCGAGGGCGCTCTGCAGCTAGGGTTTCTGGCCATGGTGGACCAGTAATGCTGCAGGCTTGGCCTGCCTCAGGCCACGCGGATGGGTGATGGGACAGGGGTCCCTTTCCGTCAGGGTTTCGCCCACCCCACAGCTTTCTTCCATGCAATTTTACCATGTGGAGTTACCGCGATAGGTTTTGTTTTTCAACCTTTGTCTGTTAGCGTTTTTTCTTTTCCGTTAGTTGTTTTCCACCGGATCGGAGAAGTCACGGGTTTCTAGCTTTTGGGCGACGGGCTAGGGTTTCTGTTTTTATTTGCAGGAATGGGTCTTGAAAGCGAATTGGTTGATCTGGAGCCGGCACCTGAGGACCTGTTAACTGTTTGGGGCCATGATGTATCGGTCCAAAACCTGGAGCGTTTCTTCCCTCTGAGATTTGTGAAGCAAGAGGTGAAACCTTTCGATCTTGAGGCGACAGTTTCTTCTCTCAGATCTGCTCCTCCCGAAAGGGCAAAGCCTAAAAAGGGCGTATGTGCTAGTTTTCCCTCTCAGGGGGTTCGTTCTGTAGGTGAAAGCGCTGTGGAGAATGTTGCTGAAGTAACCGGGTCTTTTTTCTCAAACTCGGGGCCAGATTTCTCCGATTTCACAAGTTTTCCGCCTCTATCTGGAGGGCTTGCGGATGTGGTAGCCAATTGCGGCTTGCATGGTTCGAAAGGGCCTCGATTAGTAAATGACAAGACGGAGAAAAGGCCTGTCTCCGAAGTAGTTCCCCCATGGGGTCTTGAAAGTGAAACCAGGGTCCCATTTCAAAGGTCAAGCTTGAATCCAAGCCCCAAAGTTGACATTGGGCCCTCGGCGACGAAGAGCTGGGCTCTACCTCTGACTGACCCCCCGGTCGGTGTTCTGGGCGCCGGAGGAGAGCACCCAAAGGAGCCGATTTTTCCGGAAAAGGGGTGGAAGGAGTGTCTGCAAAAGGAGCCAGCTTCTGGAGGTGACAGGGAGAAAGAGAAGGCACAAGACCCGGCAGGGGAAGGGACGCCCGTAGACCGACACCACTCTGATTCTGGAGAAGGTGCGGTGCTGGTCATCAAGGTGGGGGGGAAACGAAAGAAGCAGGGCCCCATAAAAAAGAAGGAGCCCCAGCCTTGCTGCATTGTTGGAGTGGACATTCGAGTCGAAGAGGCTATGGCAGCCTCAGAGACAAGGGTTATAGGCAGAGTGCGAGGCCGAAAGTTTTCGGCAGATTACATTCGGAGATGGGTTCTTTCGGAATGGGAACATGCACCAGGGCAGCCCGTGGAGATTAAAGTACTGGAGAGAGAATGGTTCACCATGCTTTTTGCTCATAAATACCATGTAAACTGGGTGCTTGACAGGAATTGGAGTTTTGGTAAGCGGCCACTCCTTCTTCAGCGATGGACGCCTTTGTTTGACGCTCAGACTGAGAAGCTGAACGAGTCTCCAGTATGGGTAAAATTGCCAGGCTTACCCCTTCAATTTTGGTTTGATTCTGTGTTTAAGTCCATTGGAGATACTCTGGGGAAGTTTTTGGACTTCGATCATTCGTTTGAGCATTCAGATGATATGAGTGTGGCGAGGATTTTAGTCAGTTTAAACCCTCGGGAGGGGCTTGCAGAGGCAATGACCTTAAGGTACAGGGAGCTGGAGTTCGTGCAAAAACTGGACTATGAAAATTTTCCTTTTCGTTGTCATCGCTGCCATACTTATGGGCATCTGGCCAAAGAATGCCCTTTGGGCTATCGCCGTCGAAGGAATCCTCTCAAGATGGCCCGAAAGTCGGTGGTTGCTCCTGTATCAAACTCTGGTTCGGATCCCTCTTATGAACCATTGGAGGAGGAGGCAAAGGATGGGTCGGAGGAGGTGATGTCTGAAGCCCCCTCGCAGCAGTTCATCCCTGCCCGGTCCATTGAGCAACCTTTTGTGCGGACTGCCCCTCACATTCCTACGACTGCTGGGCTAGCGGTGGAGCCTCACGAGCAGCTTCATGCACAGGCAGCCTCACAGGTTACCTCGACTGTTGAGTTTGTGGCGGAGCTACAGACGGGTATGCCAAAATTCCTCCCCTCTTCTTTATGTTTTTCATATATGGAAAATGTCTCTGCTATTATGTTGTCTGGTTCTTCTGGGCGTCTCCAGAAGGAGTTTTCTTGTTTAAATTTGAATCCTCAATCGATTGATAGTCTTATGGTCACGGTTCCCTCGCCCTCTGGAGATCCACTGCCCTCCCTGTCTGCCTCTAGTCATCCCTGCTCTTCCTTGGACCCTGCCCCTCCTCTGACTGCTCCTCCCTATAATTTGAGATCTTTGTCTTTTCGTAATGGGAAAGAGACTGCTCCTGGAGGTCTTGAGCAAGACCTAGTGCCTATAGGGCCTAGAAAATCCAGAGGTAGGAAATCTAGTATGTCTAAGGCCAAGCAGAAGGCAATCATTGATATAGTGGATGGGAAGCAAAAATCTTTGACTGGGGTGCTTAGAGCAGCAAAGCCACCCTCTGTATCGTTGAAATGATCCTGCTTTCTTTCAATTGTAGAGGGTTAGCTAGTCAACCCAAAAAACTAGCTTTCAGGAGTTTAGTCAGTCAATATAATCCGGATATTCTTATGTTGCAAGAAACTCTTGGTAATGGAGAAGAAATCATAGCTCTCCTTTTAAAATTGCTGCCTGGTTGGCTCTTTCGGGCCATAGATGCAGATGGTCGATCTGGTGGCTTGGTCACTGGATATAGAGCTGGAAACTTTAAAGAAATTACCTCCTGGGGTTTTGAACACTCATTGGCGGTGGAGCTCTACTCCAAGGAATTATGTTTTCCCTTACTGCTCATGAACGTCTACGGGCCCTGCCAGGAAAGGGAGCGCTTTTGGACCTCTTTCTTCCAAAAGTCTTTTCTGTCCCACCATAACTTGATCATTGGAGGCGATCTAAATTTCTCCCTTGGGGTTCTGGAATCATGGGGAGCAAATGCCAGACCGGATCCTTTAACTGATTTTTTTATCTCTCAGATTGCCTCATCCCATTTGATAGACCTCTCTCCTATCAAGGTTAGGCCTACCTGGCACAATAAAAGAGTTGGAAATGACTGGGTTGGGAAGAAATTGGACCGCTTTCTCTTGGGAGAAGCCCTATCTGAGAAACTTTCCATTTTTCGACATTGGGTGGGGGATGGGGGCCTATCCGACCACTTCCCGATTCTACTGGAGGCAAAAGGAACTCTCAAAAAACCAGGGACCCCCTTCAAATTCAATGCTTCTTGGCTGTCTGACGATTCCTTCGTTTCCTTGGTACATACCACTTGGAGGAGGGATGAAATAAGGGAGGAGGGGGTTTTAAGTCGAAGTAAGGCTTTTATGGATAATCTGAAGGCTTTGAAAGCTGAAACTAAAATCTGGGCTTCCCACAAGGCATCCCTCGAAGACGAAAAACTAAGGGCCATAAACTATGAACTTGAGCTCCTGGAAGCCCCGGATGGGAGGGGATATGCCACAGTGGAATCTCGTGATAGAATTCGGGTTTTGGAGGCAGCCAGAAGGAAGTTACTGCAAGATAAGGAGGAGAGCTGGCGATTGAAAAGCAGAGCCATATGGCTTCAGGCGGGGGATGACAACACAAAGTTTTTTCAAAACTACGCTAAAGGGAGGAAAAATATAAACACCATATGGGAACTGCCTAAAGCAAATGGGGAAAAGGCACAGTCCTTCGAAGAGCTTGCATCCCTCGGAGTTGATTACTTCAAAAACCTCTTTAAGGCCACTGCAGAAGTTTCAATTGCTGAAGTCATAAGAGTAGCCCAGTTTTTCCCAAGGTACATTGAAGATGAAGGAAATGACCTTTTGATGGCTCCGGTGTCCAAGGAGGAGGTGGAAGCAAACCTCAAATCGATGCAAAAAGAGAAAAGTCCAAGCCCTGATGGCTGGACTGTGGAATTTTTCCTACACTTCTTTGAATTTCTGGGTGCTGACCTGACAGCGGTGGTGGAAGAATCAAGGGTCTCAGGCTTGGTCTATCAGCCCTTTAATGCCACATTCCTGACTCTCATTCCAAAGTCGGACCAACCTTCATCTTTCAATGATTTTCGGCCCATCTCTCTCTGCACCTGTTTATACAAGGTTATTGCCAAGATAATTGCTTCCAGGCTGAAACCTTTCCTCTCTAAAAGCATATCTGAGGAACAGTTTGGTTTCTTGGATGGGCGACAAATTCATGAGGCCGTGGGAGTGGCTCAGGAAACCCTTCACAGTTTAAAAAGAAGCCGGAAAAAAGGGGCTATCATAAAAATTGATCTCTCAAAGGCTTACGATAGAATCAGCTGGATATATCTAAGGCTTCTTTTAACTCATCTGGGGTTCAGGCATGATTTTGTAAGGTGGAACATGGCGTGTGTCACCTCTACCTCGATTGCAGTTCTGATAAATGGTGCTGCCTCGGATTTTTTTAAACCGCAGAGGGGGATTCGCCAGGGCTGCCCTCTCTCCCCCCTCCTCTTTCTGCTAGCAGCTGAAGGACTAAGCTTACTAATCAAAGAGGCGAAGAGACAGGGTGAATTGAAAGGAATAGAAGTAGGCATGAACCTATGGGTGACACATCTCCTCTTTGTTGATGACATTCTTATTTTTAGTAATGGGAGCCGGGAGGACTGCTGCTGTCTAAAAAGGCTTCTTGACCTCTTCCTGAAAGCTACGGGACTGGCCATAAATGATCAGAAATCTTCTGTTACAATTGCAGGGCTCTCTCCTATTGAAGCAAATAGAGTAAAGGAGATTCTCTCTTTTGATCTAACGTCTCTTTCGGATCTGTTCAAATACCTTGGCTTTAAGCTGAAACCTGACTCCTACAGGGTTCAAGACTGGAATTGGCTGTTGGCGAAAATTGAGGACAGAATAAATCACTGGAGTTTTAAATGGTTGTCAAGGGCAGGCAGGCTTGTGCTGATAAAATCGGTGATTTTAGCCATCCCAGTGTACTGGGCTAGCCTTATTTGGGTGCCTAAATGTATCCTATTGAAAATAAAGAAAATCTGCAGCAGATTCTTATGGGCTGGTCAGAAGAAGGATCATGTTGCTCCCTGGGTTGCTTGGGAGAAAATTGCCCGCCCGAAAAAATGGGGAGGGTGGGGGATAAAAGATTTGTTCCCTTTCGCTCAGTCTTTAGCAGCAAAACTCGCGTGGAGGCTGATTGTTTCTGATAACTTATGGACCGCAGTGACTAGGAGGAAGTACATTGACCCAGCCTCGCCCCTTGAATGGATAAGACAGCCCTCAAAATCTACAAGGAATTCCTCGGTGGTATGGAAAGCTTTGGTGGCAGCAGTCCAGATTATTGAAAAAGGATTGGCTTGGAGAGTAGGAGATGGGGTTTCAATAAGGCTAGGAAGGGACCCGTGGGTGGGCTGCACGGACTCTTTCGCTCTCTCAAGAGGCCTGCTTGAACTTTTAAACTCCAGAGGTTTTTTCTCACTCAGCCAAATTGCTGATAGCGCAAATTCTTCTATCTGGAGACAGGAGTGGCTCACAGCGACTGATTTGGCACTAGAAGAGAGGTGGCATGATGAGTGGGGGACCTTTCGCACAGGACTGTTGCAATCCCACATCCGTATTACAAATGAGTCAGATGAATTGCGGTGGGTGTATGCCCAAACAGGTCTCTACTCCCCCAAGATGGGATATGAATGGCTTATGTTACAAAAGGGGTGGGGGGAACCAATCTGGTGGGCAAAGTCTTTGTGGAAGCTGAAAGGGCCAGCAAAGACCAGGTTGTTCTTCTGGTGTGTTCTACAAAGAAAAGTACCTACATGGGATGCACTCCAAAAAAGGGGGAAGATTGGCCCAGGCTGGTGCTCCCTATGTAAGGAGAGTGAGGAAACATCCCAGCATCTTTTCCTTGCGTGTCCTTTCTCTAAAATTCTTTGGAATGAAATGTTAAGACTCACAAAGGTCCCCCTCTGTTGGGGAGGGGAGGACATAGCCGAAGCCTGGAACAATTGGTGGCAGCAGGCCCCAAATGACAAAGTCAGAATGTTGCCTCTGTTGGTTGTATGGGGAGTATGGCTTGCCAGGAACCACCAAATTTTCAAAGACTCTCTCTTCCCTATTGACAGACTAGCAGCCGAAGGAGTAGCCATCTTTGAAAGCATTCCACAGCCTTCAAATACTAAAACTGAAAGACCGGTGCAGGTAGAAGAAATAAAAGGGTCAATTCCGTGGGCTTATTTCGATGGAGCCTCAGACGTAAACAACAATTGTGGAGCAGGTTTGGTGATTAATTATCCCACAGGACTTAAGCTCAAAGCCTCCATTGGACTGGGTACTGGGTCAAATAACTACGCTGAGCTCAAAACACTACATTTACTGCTGTGCTGGTTACTGCAGCGCAATGTGAGGGAGGTGCAGATATTTGGGGATTCTCTGAATACAATCAAGTGGGCTAATGGATCACATCATTGCAGAAATTTTCTTTTACTTCCCTTGCTGTCTGAAATTATTCGTCTTAAAAGTATTTTTTCCGATCTAACTTTATCTCACATCTACAGGGAAAGAAATGCAGAAGCAGACAGCCTTTCTAAAAAAGGCATTGAGCAGGTTTTGGACCAATGGTCAGTAGAGGAAGTAGCTGAAGGGAGAACAAGGAGACTCCCTCCCCCTGTTTTTGATTAGTCCGTGAGCTGCCAACAGCTCGTTTTCTTTTTACTGTTTATTTAATATTCATACTTTCCAGTTTAAAGTCCAGTTTGTATATGTTTTTAAAAAAAACAAAAAAAGCAACTTGTGAAAAACCATTAGAAGGTAAAACTGTAAAATCTTCAGTGTTGTTTTCCCTTTGTCGGAGGCCTGAGATGATGTATTTTTGTTTAAAAACAACACTTTCAGCCAGCACAGTTTTTACTAGCTGGTTTGTGGACAGTTTGTGGAGGTGAGCAATCCTGTTTCGGTGTTTTTCCTTAATGGAAGCCGGGGGTTGCTTACTCCAGATTTTGGTTTTTTGTTGTTCTCAGTCTTATCTGGACAGAGCTGTTGGGTGGTTCTTGTTTTGGAAAAAACAAACAATCACACAGCAGTGTAGTTTTATTTCCCTGGAAAAGGGAAAGGAATGCAAGGCATATGCTATGTAACCCTCTTTTTAATAGAAGGTTCAATTTTTTTCTGTGGAAAAAAAAAAGGTTAATTGAATCTGCTTGAATTAAAAATTTAGTCCACAGACAATTTTTATGTCATTAGATTCAATTTTAAAGCATGATTTACATTGGTAAAGCATGAAATTTTATTTATGCTTCAATTTTAACATAAGCATGTTTTTTTAATATTATGCAGTTGTACAACCTGCAAATTTCTCTGAAATTCGTACTGATATCCCTGAACTTAAGGGAGATAACTATAAAGTCTGGAAGGAGAGAGTTCTCCTTCATTTGGGGTGGATGGACATAGATTATGCTATTAGGAAAGATGAACCACCAACACTCACTAATACTAGCACTACAGCAGACATCGCGCTTTATGAACGATGGGAGCGATCTAATCGTCTAAGCGTGATGTTCATTAAGACTAAAATTTCAGCTGGTATCTGTGGTTCTGTTGAACAGCATGACAAAGTCCGAGACTTGCTGAAAGCCATTGATGATCAATTCGTCACTTCAGACAAGGCACTTGCAAGCACCCTAATCATGAAGTTCTCATCCCTGAGACTCACCAGTGTAAAAGGTGTGCGCGAGCACATCATGCAAATGAGGGACACTGCGGCTCAATTGAAGAAACTCGAGGTTGAAATATCATAATCTTTCCTGGTGCACTACATCCTGAACACCCTTCCACACCAATACGGACCTTTCAAAATCTCATACAACACACATAAGGATAAATGGTCAATTAATGAACTCATGACCATGTGTGTTCAAGAGGAAGAGAGACTGGTGATGGAAATGGGAGAAAGTGCAATGCTGGCAACGCGAGGAAAGGGCAAATGTCTCATACAACACACATAAGGATAAATGGTCAATTAATGAACTCATGACCATGTGTGTTCAAGAGGAAGAGAGACTGGTGATGGAAATGGGAGAAAGTGCAATGCTGGCAACGCGAGGAAAGGGCAAATCTCAAGCCAATCGGAAAGGGAAAGGTAAAATACCTCCCCATGCCGATATCAAGAAGGATTCCAAGTGTTTCTTCTATAAAAAGAAGGGACACATGAAGAAGGAATGCGCCAAATTTCAGAAATGGCTTGCAGACAAAGGTAATCCAATCTCGTTTGTTTGTTATGAATCTAATATGGTTAATGTCAATATTAACACATGGTGGATTGATTCTGGATCAACAATTCACATTTCAAATTCCTTGCAGGGTTTGCAAAACCTAAGGAAGCCAATGGGAAGTGAGCAAAGCATCTTATCAGGAAACAAGATGGGCTCGCATGTGGAGGCTATAGGAACATGCTATTTAACTTTAAGTAGTGGCTTTGTTTTAGAATTAGAAAAGACTTTTTATGTACCAAGTTTCTCTAGAAACTTGATTTCAGTTTCAAGGCTTGTACCTTTTGGATATTCCTTTAATTTTTCAGAAACATCATTCAGTTTATTTTATAAATCTGATTATGTTGGGAATGGTATATTGTCTAATGGTCTTTATTGCATTAATTTACAAAACAATGTCACTTATGATTCAATGCATGTTCACATTGGTATTAAAAGATGTGTTATTGATGAAAATTCCTCTAAATTATGGCACCGGAGACTAGGTCATATCTCCATAGATAGAATTAAAAGATTGGTAAATGAAGGGGTGCTTAATACTCTAGATTTTACTGATTTTGAGACTTGTGTGGACTGCATAAAGGGAAAGCAGACCAACAAGTCAAAGAAAGGTGCCAATAGGAGTTCAAACATATTAGAGATCATACATACAGATATATGTAGTCCAGACATGGACTCACATAGTCAGAGATACTTCATCTCCTTTATAGATGATTACTCACGATATATGTATCTCTACATGCTTCATAAAAAGAGCGAAGCATTAGATGCCTTTAAGATCTTTAAGGCTGAAGTAGAGAATCAATGCGGCAAGCAAATTAAGATCGTGAGATCAGATAGAGGTGGAGAATATTATGGTAGATACACAAAAGATGGACAAGCACCTGGGCCATTCGCAAAATTTCTTCAAGAGCATGGCATTGTTGCCTAATACACCATGCTTGGTTCACCCGACCAGAATGGTGTAGCAGAAAGAAGAAACCGAACATTATTGGACATGGTGCGGAGTATGCTTAGCAACTCCAATCTTCCTAAATCCTTGTGGACTGAAGCACTTAAGACGACAGTGTATATATTAAACCGAGTTACAACCAAGGTTGTTCCTAAAACGCCATTTGAATTATGGAAAGGTTGGAAACTGAGTTTGCGACATATGTGCATTTGGGGATGCCCGTCTGAAGTGAGAATATATAATCCACAAGAGAAGAAACTGGACCCAAGGACCATTAGTGGGTATTTCATTGGATATGCTGAAAGGTCTAAATGTTACAGATTTTACTGTCCATCTCACAGCACTAGGATTGTGGAATCAAGAAATGCAAAGTTTCTTGAAAATGACTTGATCAGTGGGAGCGATCAAACCAGGAACATAGTTTCTGAGAAGGATCATTCAGAATCTCAACCTTCCACCTCAAGTGAAAGATTGGTTATTGTTCACAACACCCCTCAAGTACAAACTGGTGTTGAACAACCAATTGTTGAAGTTCCACAAGCTGTTGACGACATTCCAGTAGATCAGATAGTTCAAGAATTGCCAAGAATTTTTGAACAACGAGTTGAACCACATACTTCTCAGGAAGATGGTGGGACAACATTAAGAAGATCTACTAGACCAAAGAGATCAGCAATTCCTGATGATTATGTTGTGTATCTGCAAGAAGCTGACTACGACATTGGAGCCGAAAATGATCCTCAGTCTTTTTCACAAGCCATGAGTTGCAAAGAATCAGAATTATGGTACGATGCTATGAAGGAAGAGATGAATTCTATGAAGAGTAATGAAGTCTGGGATCTTGTTGAGTTGCCTAATGGTGCAAAATCCATTGGATGTAAATGGGTCTTTAAGACAAAGAAAGACTCATTGGGCAACATTGAGAGATACAAGGCTAGACTCGTTGCAAAGGGATTCACTCAGAAAGAAGGAATTGATTACAAGGAGACTTTCTCTCCTGTATCTAAGAAATATTCCTTGCGCATTATTATGGCATTAGTAGCCCATTTTGATTTGGAATTGCATCAAATGGATGTGAAAACGGCATTTCTCAATGGAGATCTAGAGGAGGAGGTTTACATGAAACAACCTGAAGGATTCTCCTCTAGTGATGGTGAACATTTGGTTTGCAAGCTCAAGAAGTCATTATACGGATTAAAACAAGCATTTCGCCAATGGTATTTGAAATTTCATGATGTAATTTCTTCTTTCGGTTTTGTAGAAAACATTATGGATGAATGTATATACCTTAAAGTCAGTGGGAGTAAAATTTGTTTTCTTGTTTTATATGTGGATGACATTTTGCTAGCAACCAATGATAAGGGTTTGTTGCATGAGGTGAAACAATTCCTCTCTAAAAATTTCGATATGAAGGATATGGGTGAGGCATCTTATGTCATTGGCATTAAGATCCATAGAGACAGATTTCGAGGCATCTTGGGTCTGTCTCAAGAAACCTATATTAATAAAATTTTAGAGAGATTTCGGATGAAGGATTGTTCACCAAGTGTTGCTCCCATTGTGAAGGGTGATAGGTTCAGTTTGAACCAATGCCCGAAGAACGATTTTGAAAGGGAACAAATGAAGAACATTCCATATGCTTCTGCTGTCGTAAGCCTAATGTATGCTCAGGTTTGCACAAGACCTGACATTGCATTTGCTGTGGGAATGTTAAGACGATATCAGAGTAATCTAGGTTTAGACCACTGGAGAGCTGCAAAGAAAGTAATGAGGTACCTTCAAGGAACCAAAAACTACATGCTTATGTATAGACGGACGGACAACTTGGATGTGATTGGCTACTCAGATTCTGACTTTGCTGGATGTGTTGATTCACGCAAATCAACATCAGGATACATTTTTATGATGGTCGGTGGAGCTGTATCATGGAGGAGTGCCAGCAGACCTTGATTGCCACTTCTACTATGGAAGCCGAGTTCGTCTCCTGTTTTGAGGCTACTTTAGATGGTGTATGGCTTAAGAATTTCATTTCTGGGCTTAGAATTATGGATTCTATCTCTAAGCCATTGAGAATATATTGCGACAATTCAGCTGCTGTTTTTATGGCTAAGAACAACAAAAGTGGGAGTCGAAATAAACACATCAACATTAAGTATTTAGCTATAAGGGAATGTGTTAAAGAAAAGAAAGTGGTCATTGAGCACATTAGCACTGAGTTGATGATCGTTGATCCTTTGACTAAGGGCATGCCACCGTTTAAATTCAAGGATCATGTAATGAATATGGGACTTGGTTCCATTATGTAAATTCTCATTGTATGAACAATGTTATTTTTAATGAAATTCTTAATTATTGTGATGTTTTTCTCATATTTATGTGCACTTTAATTTGATTTGAGAAAATACATTTGTGTAGGACCAAGAATAAACATTGGGTTTATTCATTAAGTAATTGTTGCCACATAAATTTTAATAAGAATAAATACATAGTAATACATGGAAGATAATACTCATCATTAGAGGACTTATCGCCATGATTCATGTATATATTACTTAATACAGATTATCAATGGGTTTTTAGATGAGACATTAAGAGTGGAAGTATGGACCAAGTGGGAGAATGTTACGCTCCCTCATCCGCAGCTGAATTTCAGCATTACTCCATTTATTTATGGAAACAGCTGGAGTAAATATCTGGAAAATAACTGAAGTAATTTCCTTAATTTTTGGAAATCAACTGCACTTCATTTATTTCTTGTTAGGAGCTTCTAAGTGGTCCATTACTCCCACTGCAGTTCTCTCCCATGATCAGTGGAGCATTTGACACATAGCCAACAGAAGCTTGATGGAAGCTAGGCTATAAAATTTCTATTTGGTCCCCAAGCTCACTAATTCAATCCTTCAGTTTTTCACCATCAACTAGAATTAGCAGAGCTTGGAAGTGCTTTCAGATTCCCTGTTGTTGTGTGCTTGTCTCTGGTTCTAGATTTGCATTCGCGCTGTATTTTTGTTTCTATTCTGCAACTCTCTCCTTTGATTTCTGCAACGTGGCCCCTTTGTTGGAAAATCCAAAGTCAAACTATTTTAGAAAACAGTTTGATTACTCCGTGTACTCACGTTTTAGAGAATCTGGGCATGATCGTTTCCATTTAGTCTTTCTCCTCTCTTTCCCAAAAGAATTCTCGTATGTCTTATGTTCTATCCTTGGGATTATTAAGAGTTGTTGCTTAAGATAGAAGATCGCAAAGAAAGAAGACGAAACATGATCTCAGTATTACGCAAAACAATAGAATCACAGTGACTTATTTATTACAGCGAGATTGTGACTATAGCAGATTCCAGTGCGCGTGAGTTGAATGTGCCTGGGATTGAGAAGAATAATAAACCAGATTTTCTATATAGCCAGAAGTTTTGTGTACAAAATTCATTGTGAGTGAATAAAACCAATGGCTGGAGGTATGTAATTTTTATTGGATATTATTGTTTTATATTCCGCATATATTTTTACTGGGTATTTAAGAATTGTTTTTAATTGCTTGCATTAAAAACATTTAAGAATTTTAAAGATTTTATTTAAAGAATCTTTATTAAGTTAGTTTTTATTAAAGCTTACATCTCAGTAAAAATTGCTTAAAGCTTTTTACATTTTATATTATTTTTCTTAGCATAAAATTGTTTATGCATGAGTATTTATTTAGTAATTAAATACTAACACGGAATCCATTTTTGACAGTGGAAATGGATTCAACACTATCAAAAACTATCAGAGCACTCAAAATACTAAAGTTTAACAACTATACACAAGATTCTGATAAAAGTTTAGCAGATTTTTCAAATGTTTTTCCAAATTCTAAGCCATTTTCTTAATTTTTTTTTTTCCAAAACTACGCGAATTAAGAGTTAGGCATATCTTAATTGTATTCCCTCCCTGATAAACGATATTCCAATGAAAATTAGTGGGCGCAAACCCAGTAGGTCAAGTAGTTAATTAGTCATAATGTATATAACATATTAGTGGAGTAGAGTAAACGTATGCCACTACAACAAGGGATATGGAATTAACACCAATGTGAAAGAAGCACATACGCTCTTTATTAAACTTAACCCAACTTTAATAGTGAATATGGAAACACCGATCACCATGGTGTAAGGTGATATTACGTTAGAATGGTAAAAGGAGTTAATATTTTCGGGTCAATATATGTACATGCATGAATGATGAGAGAAAAATACAAGAACATCAATAAGGAGCTTGAATTTATTGAGCTTTAATAAATAATGTTGAAAAAATAAGGGCCATTGAGTAATGTATATATATGGTATTGTTGTTATTTTAATTATATAAAAAGAACGGGGATATGACATATGGTATTAGAGTTGTAGGTTCAATATTGGAGGCTATTTCCACTCCGTAATTGCAAAATAGAAATTATTAATAGCGAGATCAGATTTGAAAAAAAATGGTTATCTACTAGAGTATCTAAGCCCAAAAAGATCAAATTCGGTTGTGATATTCAAAATTTTATTTTAGTAGATTGTTATATATGATGAAAATTAAAAATACACAATTGTTTTAAATATATACATAATGTTATAGTAAAATTTAATTGAATGGATAAGGAGAAAAAATGGAGAGCGGGAGTGCTAAGGTTTGCAGGTCATGGCAGTTTGTCGGCACAACGACAGCTCCTCTGGATTGTGCACCAGGAGGGAATGACACAATGTTTACTTTGGTTCTAAAACACAAGGAAGGGCGGCCCCCGATCTCTGGTCAAGCAGAGTAATGCGAGGAGAGGGTAAGCTAGATACTAAGGCGATGCCAGACATAGGTTTTTGATCCCCCACATCCCATAGTAATTTCGAATGCGGGATTGACCTCGGATCTCTGCTCCCCTAGTCAGCTATAGGGCATCTTTGGTATTTTTTTACATCGGGCGCCACACTACAGCCTCTCTTTGGTGAGAAAGAGGCAATGAAGGATAGGGCTAGTGGGCTGGAGACCGTGGCTGAGGCAGGAGGCTTGTTTACTCAAAGGCGGAAGGGGAGGGTTGGATCGGTTGCGAATGATCCTGCCGTCTACTGCGGCTCCTACTTGGATCTTCTGCACAGATCACAGGCAAGATGTGGCGTTGATGGTAAAGGGTTTCCCTTAACAATGCATGAGTCTATTCGGATCCAAAGGGTTCACATATTTTAGGTATCTTCTCCTTTTGTTCTGAATTTATTGTCATTTGCTATGTTGTCATGTGTATTTTCTAGATTCCTGAGGGACGGGGTTTTTGCTCACTGAGTGGGCAGTTAGGGAGATGAAACCCCATATTATCCCTACGCACCATAGTCTGCACGGGTGGAGTAGGGACGCTCTCACCCGGGTGACTCCCCTATGGGAGGACACTATGGTCCCTGGATTTTGAGATTGTCTTGTTGGTAGTTTTGGTTCTCGGGGTTACCCACAAAAATCTCAAACACAGATGAAAGAGGAGGGGTCTATGAAGCCGAGATCGAGTCTCATATTTTCATTAAAACTTTAGATGGGAAATCCAAAAGCTTTTGGTTACAGGGTTCAGAATTGGTTACATATCGGAATCAAAAGATCCAACTTTCTACAGGTATTCCAACTATAAAACAAAGCCTGATTTTTTTGGGGAAGTTACTATATGAAGGAACTCGATTAAAGGACTACTATATCCATAGGAACTCCTCCATTGTACTGAATTTAAGGCTCAAAGGTGGAGCAACATGAGTAAATACGTCTACTAGAACTAAATAAACAGAGCTCACGAACCCAGGAGGGGAGCAAACACCTCCAAAACAGAAACCCCAAACATTCCCTCTTACATGAACATTCTTAAGAGGAAAAACAAAATAGTAACACCATCTGAACCAGTTGAGAACACCCCCAAACCATATATTGTGAAGCAACTGAATTTCATGCCAGAAATGAACATAGAGGCACCAAAGATCGAAGAACATTGCTCCACTTTTGAATCACAGGAAATCTTCTGTAGGTTTAATTTTTATTGGCCAAAACCAATGGAGTTGTTGCAGTGGATATTTACCAACTAGACCATGGATTGTGATATCCATCTCTGATCCAAAGGGTATTTTATTGTAAAATTTCCATCATAGGAAGCCAAAGATATTATTCTTAAGGTGGGACCGTGGTTCTGGGGCTCTACTGGACTCTTTATCACACCTTGGTTTCCATATTTCGACGCAAACACAATGGAGATAACTAGAATTACGGTTTGGGTCTAGTTGTATAATCTCTCGCTCCATTTTTGGAATGAATATGTTCTAGAAGGCATCGAGAACAACCTTGGGAGATATATCAAAACAGAAATCTAATGATTGGAGGAGAGAATCTTCACCTTTGCACAAATCTCTGTGGAAGTGGATCTTAGCAAGGGGCTTACGGAAAGCATCCATATGATACATAATCAGCAAAAATAGACACAACACCTGGATTACGAAAACACTGCATTTAGGTGCAAGATATGTAGGAAACTAGTCATTTACAAAGTACATGCCGAGATAAAAAAAGAGAAAATAGGAAGAAGAAGAAAACAAGGAAAGCAACCAAAGGATGGCAATTTCCCTTAGGAGGACCAAAGCAAAAGACAGAAGATGAATGAGAAATAACCATCCAAAATGAGAATAAACAACCTGTAACCGAACCATGGACATAAAAATAAGAAGTACAAGAACCCCTTGAAACAAAAATGTCGGTTCAGTCGGCACATCCTATGGAAGACTCAACGCCAACTGAAGCTTGATCTAATGTTAGCTCAGGCACAAACAAGAGAGCTCATGTATCTGAAAATTTAGATTCCAACAAAGAAAAAACTACAAGGAACAATGAGCTAGCCTTGTTTCCTTCCTCTCTGCATTCAGGGAATTGGCACATTGTCCAAAAGATAAAAGGCAAGCGTGAAAAGCCCAGCCCTGCTGGAAACTTGTAATTTTGGGTAGCCTCGCTATGCAGTTTGCATGAGCGCATGAGCCCTTTGGGCATCTTGAATGCTTAAATGCATCTAAAAAATCTAACTTTTCATAAAAAATTTAATAGAAATTTGTTGATTTTTTCTTTGGAAAAAAAATATTACAGTAAAAGTTAAAGTTGTCATGGAAATCGAGGCAATATAATTACCGATTCAAAATTTTACCTGTGATTGTTGGAAACTTAAAACATGTCACTTAATTATTATATGACATTCAGAATAAAAGGAGGTTAGATTTTTATCAAACAAGTATGAGTGTAGGGGAACCATTTTAACTTCACAAGAAGTAAATGAGTCATTCTGAGAGTCTTGAATTTGACTATTATGATGAGAGCGATAATGGTTAATTTTTAGAAATATATCGATATTCTTTTTGTCTGGGTGTTCCACCCCCCTTTATTTTTTAGGCATAGGAGTCGCCTATGTCCGTCATATAATGGTTGTTATATAACTCATGAAGAATATGAATGTTGACCATTATAAAAAAAAATTATGAGGGAACACTGAAAATAACAACTAACCTATCTCTTTTCATTAATAATATACACACATATGAAGGAATGTACACAATGAATAATAAATTTGATTTTTATTAATAACCTTCGAAGCATGGTATCCTATGAGAAAATATATATGTTGCTCATGGAAGAAAAAATTATGTATTCTAACACACTATCTGACATGGGTTGCTTATAATGATATGAATGGTATCATGGATAGAAATACTATGGAATTAAGTAAAAAAAATGAAATTGTGGCCTAGGGAAAAAAATTATAAGGAAATATAGAAGAAATATATCGAAAAAATAAGGCTGAATTGTTTTTCATCAAAGCCTAGTTTAGGGTACTCGTCCAGATTTGTAGAGAGTATTGACCTCTTCCCTATCAATGTACTATTGCATGTCAATATTAGGAGAAAATGACAAATAATATTCAATAGATATTATGGGAAATAAATGGTTTTTATCTCAATAATGTGATGAAGACCTGCAGATGGAATATTTTAGGAGGTTCGCAGAGATAAATTCAAAATTATATGAATTTAATTACAATCAAAACGAGAGATACACGTTGGAATTAAGAGAAATCATACTCAAACATGTGCCAAATTATAGAGGTGGTTGGGAATATTAAACATAGAAATTTTTTTCTTTTTCTTATATAGAAATTAAAAGGTGACAACCATTTTTCTTTCTGACCAAAGGTTGGGTCTAATATGATGATACGATCTACCTTCTATGTGAATAAGGGTTGATCTGGGCGATGGTTGAGACATTATTTCCATTGTACTAAAGTTAAGGGAGCTGTGTGTCCTTGTTATATATATATTGTTGAGTTTTGATCTAAATTGACTAAAAGCGTATGCACCACTCTATGTTTATTAAAATTTAACACACATAGTTTCGAGTAGTACCGAGATTATCAGTTGGGAATAGGTGGTGTAAGGCACATAATGTTGAAAAGTGGAGAGAGTTTCTCAAATCAGTGACATGTGCTATGCGAAGTGTGCACTTTAAAGAGAGAAGTGTGGTAGGTACATTTATGCATGATAAATGAAGGTTGAAATATGCTTTGGATGCATAATAATTCTACCAGATACACAAACCATCGTTAATTAAGGGAATATGAAGATAAGAAAAATAATATTCAATGCTGAGAACCTAAGGTAGGATAATAAGTGGCAATGGGAAATATTAATTTTATAAAGTCAATTTTGCATGATTAAGGATAACACATAAAAGCCACTATATTTTTCATAGTGAAACAAAGTAAGAACTTGAATTGGAAGTTGCAAGTACCAAGTACATTTATGAACAAATTGTTTAAGAAATTTTTTTTGTTAGAGAGAAAGAAGCATGCATCATGTTCATAATTATTAGCTCACAAATAAGATACCACAGCTACGGGAAATTAATTTCTTTAATCATAGTTAATATTCATATTGATACAACTAAAATACTACTATCAAGGAAACAAATTCTAATAGCATTAGTATTCTCAATATTACACTGGTAGGGTTGAGAATTAAACTACCAAGGATATTTTAAATGTAATTTATGGAACACCACATAATATTTTTGGAAAATAAAAGGAAATGTGCTACCAAGGTAATATATAGCTGAATTGGTGATCTCCTCGATTCAGAAAGTTAGAAAAAAATTCCTTGTATTAAATTCCAATGCCGAAATTCCTTGTAGATTAAATTCCAATGTTTGAATACTCACAATAATAGGAGTGTGGATTGGAATCAATGGGAAAGTCTACACAAGAAAATAAGTGACAGCACTATAAGAAGGGGCTAAAGTTAACCACCTTGGCACGAAATCAACAAGATATAAGAATCATGTGTAGAATTTTCTACACCTAAATATGCAAGGCATATGTGTAGTGATATGAGAGTATCAGAATAAAAATTATAAATTGTATTAGATCCAAACAAGAAAAAGAAACACTGGATTAGTAGTAATATTATGAATGAAAACAATCTCAAAAGTTCATGATTAGAATCTTGTAGTATTAAATGAATAAAAGGAAAACATGTGTCACACATTGCGGTTATACATTGGGTTGGTTCGCTCATGCAAATGGGTGAACAAAAAAATACTTTTTTACTCCCAGTATTGATGATTGTGAACAAATGGAAAAAAAAAACAGTCATGGGAGGACATAAGAACCATGAGTAGGATGTTCTACATCCAAATAGGCAAGAAATATTTTTAGTTTATATTAGAGTACCAAAATAAAAATTACAAACTACATTAGCTTTAAAAAAGGGCAAGAAACTTGGAATTAGTAGCAGTGTTAAGAAGGAAACGATCTCAAAAAAAGGTCAAAATTTGAATCAATATTTTTGTAATAATAATGAAAAGAAAAAAAAGCACACTCAAAGGATTGAAATAAAGGGAAGAAGGCGTAACACATTGCTAAGTACATTCTGCTGATTCAATCAGGAAAATTGGTAAATGGTGAAATACTTTTGACTACCAGCATCAGTGACCGTGAATAGATAGGAAAATAGTCCAGGGTAGACATATATAAGTCCACTAGAAGTGTATTTTAATAATAACATAGCAGGCATGAAAATGGCTAAAATAGTATATGCACAATCAATACAATGATATCTAATTTTTAATATGCTACAAACAATCCCTAGATAATTGTTATCTTTATGTTAGCAATGTGAACAACAATGTACAATTCTGTATATTGAAGTTTATAAGTAACCAATATTAATGTTAATGGGCATCACCACCGGGTCTATTGTAGTAATATATTGATGTGCTAATGTTGTGGGATGCATGTGGAAAGTATGTTGAGTGTAGATGAAATTTAAGAAGCATATATTCAATATCTATACCAATGTGCTAGAAGAGGAACAATGCAGAAATGCAAGATTATGTATGCTTCATATTTGAGTCATCACACCAGATGAAATAAAGTTTTTATTGAAAGAGCGAAAGACACAAAGTATTTTCCTTTCTTTTTTGATAAAAGATGAAATTTCTCCGACAACACATAGTGTAGCAAAATACTAAGATCGCACAAAACCAACAGAATGGAAACTATAATTTATCAATTAGTATTTCTCAATTATATTAAAATTTCTAATTTTTTCATGTCTTATTACCCAAGATATAGGTATATGATATCTTTCATCTAATTGAGTGGAAAATGATATAGATGAGGCTGTCTAGGAGAAATTCTGTATTTTAAACTGGAAAGAGATCCAGATCTGGAATAAAGTTTTCACTCAGGATAAAAGTGCAATGATACATGGAAGCAAGAAGACGAAAAAAAAGAAGAATTTATCCAACAAAATATCAGGAAGAACAAACTGGAAAATTAACACTGAGGACTGTGTTAATGAAACGGGAGGAGAATGTAATATCCCTTCGTTGATGTAATCTTTCTTTGGTTAGATTGAGTTATGATAGAAATAATGGCGAAAAATCCATGAAGCATATTCGAATATTTATGTAAATGAGTATTTTATTAATTTGATAAATGGAATTTAATTATCGGGAATGAAGCACTTGGAAAATGAGATTCTTTCCAAAGAAGGATATACAAAAATTTCATTAGTAAATGAGATTGTAATATTCTTTCATGATAATAATTCTAGATGGAATTATAGATAAAATTAATGGATGGGAGAGAAAAACCCATTAAGTTTCTTATATTGAGAAATATGTTAAGCATGAATAAGCATAAAAGTGTTTTGAGAGAGAACGGTGAGCTTTTATGGAAAAACATAGTTAAGTGGATAAAAAAATCCACAAAAGGAGGACGCCACTAAAGGAAAATTAATCATGAAAGAAATGTGTTAAATACCGATTGAAGGAATCAACATAGGTTTTTGATTCATT
The DNA here is from genome assembly GCA_034641835.2 of Pinus albicaulis. NCBI lineage: Eukaryota > Viridiplantae > Streptophyta > Pinopsida > Pinales > Pinaceae > Pinus > Pinus albicaulis. The sequence continues at coordinate 401,631,075 of CM076583.1, read as the reverse complement.
TGTAAGAAATTATCATTTCATAGGTGAATTAGAGGAAACATTTCTAGGTTGGGTGGAGAGAAGGTGTGAATTCCGAGGTACCCTGTTGGTGATTCTATTTAAATTGGTTGTGATTTAATTCTTTCATTAGAAGAAATTGTAGGTATATGTCGCATTTTCTTAATTAATTGTGGTATGAAGAAAATTTCTCTAGGATATGGAATGTATAGTAATGATGGAGTTAATTGAGAATAATTATTTTGTGACGAGTTACAGTTCTAGGTCGGGCAACAAACAGTGTGAGATTTCCCAAGTTATTTCCATCAGTAGACCTCGTTATAATATCTTCGATACGTTATAGTATTTTAGTTATTATATTTTTCCCTAAATTTATCTTAATATGAATGATTGGAGGTAAATATGGTTTTCTGATGAATTTTTACATAGAATGGTGACATAGTTAGTCATAGTGAAACCTAAGCTTGTACATGAAATTTCTAGATTTTGTAATAAAATAGAATATTTTTATACTAACTCAACTTAAATTATATACCAATATAGATCCATGTTAATCATGGATATATCAAACAAGGGATAACATCTCTAGATTTCCAAGCTTTTCTTAATGTTCAAAACTTAAATAAAATTTTGCAAGAGATTTGATAGTCTTAATAGAATATTTGTGGTTAATATGAAACTACACTAACTCTATGTATACAGCATACAACATATGTAATTTTTCTCCCCGATCAGGGTGCCACCGGAGGATGATGGGATACATGAGGTGTCACGTAGCGATGTGCACCACACATTCACTCAAGCATGAGGTTGGAAGAAAACCAGTTAGGCAAAATATTCACACGTCGGTTCATAATGGCTGCCGACGACATACCTAGAGGCCAATTAATGTTGTTAGGGAGGTTTGGGAAACAACATCGATGTTTGAAGGGGTTATTGCAAGTCGTGGAAAGGAAGGGGAACATAGTTCTCAGGCACAATTCGGAAGAAGGAGGGGCAGTGCGGAAGAAGGTTGATGGTTTGCAACTTCATCTGGTTACCTGGTATGTGGTGTATCTTCTTACAATGCATGTAGAGGTCATTTTTCAAGTTGGTTACATTGTAATTTTCAGGTTTGACATCTATCCATTGCTCAATTCGTATGCTCTTGTTCAATGTCTAGTTTTTGATAGGGGCTGCCGAAACTTAATGGGTTTGCATGTTGCTCATTACTATGGGCGTTTGTCCAATTATGGTTCCTATTATAGCTTACAATCTGGTTTATTTTCTTGCATGTCCCTAAATCAATGGTATTTACGATTTTTCATTTTTTTTTCTCTCTCCTTGAGTCAATTGTTATATGTTCTAGTGACTCTTGCCTTGTCGGCCCCTGTTGTCAATCATTGCTTCCAAATTTCCTATCATGATGGTTTCCACTCTGACTTTGCCTTGATTGGGGTTTGTAATGAAGGGATGCAGGCTTCCACATCTTAGACCTATGAGTTAGCATGCATGGCCATGCAGGACCACCCCCTTAATAGTGTTTGTGGTGTTTATGTCTTTGAATCCGCTCTCCCTTATTTCTTCTGTCAAGACACTGACTCTCTGCAGGCTCCATGGGAGAAATTATCTATTTCAAGGCCTCAGCATATTTTTAATAGCTCTGACTTTGGTTATAGAATTAATTGGAAGCATTATAGGAGCCTCTGTTCAACTAGGCCGTACCCCCATCCTCATGGGTTCTGGGTCTAGGATTTGCGACTGCCTAAGCTCAATTGCTATAATCTCATCTTGCATTTCAATATTTTTCCGATGACTGCTTGTAACTTTACCATGCTCAGAATGAATAGCAGGGTTGTCTATTACTTGGTAACAACGACTACTATGGGACATATTTACTGTTGCATGCAAACAATTATTAACTTTTTCTTGCGATATACAGGCCTCTTTAAATTAATAATAGGTGTGGCCTAGTCATTGTCCAAGGAATTGCAACATCACAGTCAGGTGTTTTTACTTTGGAATACAAATATGGTAAAAGGACAACCAGCCAAGAGCCAGGTAAAGGACAAAAGGAAACATAAACTTCTTAAGCCCATAGCAGGGTCCAACAAGCGAGGAAGAAAATCAAAAAAGGAGGTTATGGAAAATCTGTTCGATTTTTATTCTATAAGTAATCCTCCATAGGTTCACAATATTATTCAAGGCTGGGAGAGAGACTGCAACAACAAAGAAGAGATAGACATACAAAAGGAAGCAATGGACTTCATTAAATACCCTTGCAACACAAGAGGGAGACTGTCCCTTTTTCATCAATCTATTCACACATATTGAACGCTAAAATACATTTTTTCCAAGGCTGTCATGAGCTTACAAGAAATGGGAGGAGACCCCCCAAGTGGTTTATGTTCTGCAAGATATCAAAAGAGAGATACAAGAGGTCTGTGTTTCGCAGCATCATGCTACAACTTGTCTTGAATGAATAGAGCATCAGCTGCAAAAAATGCATCAGGTGGATATGGCTAGCGCCAGTGTCAAAGACCCGACACCTGTTGAATCTTCAGATGATTGACCAAATATTTCCTTAATTTTTTTTTATGTATTTTGCGGATAACATTTACTGTTTACAATCAAAATTTGTTAGAAATAGTAGAATAGACATAGTGTTTATTAGAAGGCTTAAACTTTTCCAATACTCGATGGATTTTAACTCTTTAAGGTGGCCAACAGACCTAGTTTTCTTTGGGCGGACAAGTTGAGGCCATCAAGTTTTGATCTGTTGTAACCTGCTGCTTTTTTTATTAATATCAAATAGAAAGGTATTGCTAAATTTACAAAAAAAAAAAAAAAAAAAAGCATATGTGATTTTTCAATATTTAAATTGAAATTTTGAATGTGTATATAAATTTAATGCCTTGAAAGTCTCTTTGAGAGCGTAGATTATATAAAATACACAGATTAAAATTGAATTTTTGGATTCGAAATATATAACTGAAAGAGACCAAAATATCGAAATATTTACATAATTTACATTAAAATATCTAAGGATTTAAACATTTTCTTTATAAACCCCATTATCAGCATTAAACATTTTCTTTTAAATAGAGTTGCATATTGAAATATTATATTTATGAGGCACATTGGTATTAATTTTATGTCACATTAATTTGATATTACTCTTATTATGAAGTATTTTTGTTTTTTACTTTTACTTTTTTTTTAATCTTTAGCTATTGAATATATATGTAATATTTTTAAATCTTATAATTTGCATGTTGATCACTAATAGTTTAACATTGATCGCGAAAATTTCTAATATTTTATTTTATAAATCATTAAAGTGTTTCATTTTAATTAAAAAAAAATTATTTGTTACCTTGTGATTGACTTAAAAGTTTGTGTGTATTATTTCACCTTTCTTGACATGTGGCCCATGTCATCCATGAAATTTGGCCACCCTTATAATTTGCCAATTTTCATGGGGATCATGGTTGACATTTTGCAATATATAAAAAAAATAAATCAATAATTCAAAATAATTTTTATTAATTAACTTTTTATATTGACAAATTATAAATACAAACATAACATAACGTTAATATGGTTGTGTTGAGTGAACCGTTATTTATTATTTAGAAATCTACATGTTAAAAAATCAAATAAAGAAAATCTCTTAATTTAAAAACATATATTATTTATTTAAATCAAATTAGTGGGTATTACTTTTGATTAAAGTTAAACTAGAGAATTGTAATTGTAAAAAAATAACATAATAGTACATAAGTTCAAATAATGATGCATTTTTAAAGTAAATAAATACATGAAGTTATAGATGATTAGATGAAATTGTATAGTAATAAAGTAAAAAAACCTTGACCATTCATTGATTTTCATGGGATCATGGTTGACATATTGTAATCAAAATAAAACAAATCAATAATTTATACTAATTTTTATTAATTAACATTTTATATTAACTAATTGTAAATATGAATATAACATAACATTAAAATGGTTGTGTTGAGTTAATATATCTTTGTTATTTATAAATCTACATGTTAAAGAATCAAATAAAAAAAACATCTTAATTACATTATTTGAAAACAACTCTCCTAGGTGTCACTGTGTCATTGCCTGAGCCATTGGATCAAATGTTAGAGGATTGAAATTTTTAGGCCACTAGATTCACAAGTAAAAGTTTTATATATGTTTTTTATAATGTTAGTTTTTTTTTTTTCTTCTTCTTCTTCTTCTTCTTCTTCTTCTTCTTCTTTTTTTTTTTTTTTTTTTTTAAGTGATTCAATTTAGGTTTTGGTGAATTTGTCCAATTACACAAAAATAAAAATAAAAGTAAATTAAATAAAAATATTGACATATTGTAATGAACATTTTAACTAGGTCAAATAAAAAATAAAAATAATACTAAACTATAAAAACAACCCATGGTATTGACTGAGGTATGCATGTGAAATGTGGTTTATGTAAAGGGGGGAATTAATATGGCTTAACTTTTGATCTACCAAGATCCAAGAGGGATCAAATGTCTTGATATGCAAACGTCATTGATCCCTCTCATCAATAATATAGATCTAAACTAATTATTTAATAAAATTATTTACTAAACTATGAAAACAACCCATGTATTGACTCATGGTATTCATGTGTAATGTGGTTTATCTAAAGGGGAAATTAAGATGGCCTAACTTTGGATCTACAATAGCTAAGAGGGATCAAATGTCTTGATATGCAAACCTCATTGATCCCTCTCATCAATAATATAGATCTAAACTAATTATTTAATAAAATCATTTTTAAATGTTTATAACCATTATTCTTTTAAAATTTCACTTAATAAAATGTATCTAAATTTTCATACATCCAAATATACATAATTTTTCTTGTTCTTTATTATTTCTGTTAAAACTATTTTATTATTCCAAAAATACATGGTTTTTTTTGTTATATATTATTTATGTTACAATTGTTTTGTTATTCACGAGTAGTATTTCTTAATTTATAAAAAATTCAATTAATATATATATATATATATATATATATATATATATATATATATATATAAATATGTGATCTTTTTAAATTTCCAAATTATTTCACACGACATGATTTATCTTGAGCAATAATGATGAGTGTTAATAATTCTCATTTCTTAAATAACACTAAATTTACCTTTAATTACTTAATTGTAATAATTTGTAACTGCATAAGAATTTCTAATCACAATATACTCTTTCTTTCGTTCAAAAGAAACTATATACATATCTTTAATTACTTAATTTAGCTAAAAAAATCTTACATGTTTTTTACTTTATAATCATAAACAATTTTCATATTATATGATGTGAAACTTACTCAACTTTTTATTCTGAAATTTTAAACAATGTTTCTCACTACATAATTTTAGTTTTTATAATTTTTTTTTTCCAATTCCAAACAAAACTTACAAAATAAAAAACCCACTTGTTCCTTATTATAGATTATATTTTTACAAAATTCACACAATGATTAACGATAGAGTAAGTTGAAACAAACTTAAGGGGTTTTTTTGTACAATTTTTATCATAACCTTTCCCTCCATCCAATATATAACGTAGAGCCTTATGAAGAGAGAGTATATTTTAGTTTATAACTTGATCCACAATCAAAGAAAATGGCTAGGGATTTCACAAGTCATTAGTTTATAACTTGATCCATAATAAAATAAAATGGCTAAGGATGTCACAAGTTATCATTTGCACAGTGATGTATTGACGTTCTTAGTTGAAATGGATCCCATTCGATGCATGGTGGCCAGAGACACTAAAAAATTCAAAAAGGTTATATGTTATGACATCCATATTGTCTACAAACCATCCAAATTTCCCATCTTATACAAAAATTTCTAACAATAACCACTCAATTTACTCTCCAATTTTTGAAACCCCCACCCATGCTAGGGATATCACACTGTAAAATCAAATGTTCCTCTGGTTTTTTTAAGGGGTTCATAAACAAAACAAACAAACAAAAAAGTCCATATTGTGGTATAATAACTGACTTTTGAATCATTGTGACAAACAAAACATCACATTAGCTCACATAATATATATAATTCTATAAGGATCTAAGATGATAAAAAAGTTTTGAATCATGATAACTAGGTGAAAACCAAAACTAAGTTATAGCCACAAGAAAAAAATCACAACAACTCACAATATCCAAGGTTGCAATGAACCCTATACATTGTGATGGACCTCATGGGAATTTTAGTGCACATAGAACGCCACCCTAATAATTCTATACTCTTGATCATTTTAGAATAACCTAGGATGTGTAAAATATTTTAATAAGATAAACAAAACAGGGAACAAGAAAGTCAATATTGTGGTATAATAACTGATTTTTGAATCATTGTGACAAAAAAAAATCACATTAGGTCACATAATATATATAATGCTATAAGGATCTAATATGATAACAAACGTTTGAATCATGATAACTAGGTGAAAACCAAAACCAAGTTGTAGCCACAACCAAAAAATCACAACAACTCACAGAATATATCCAAGGTTGCAATGAACCACATACATTGTAATGGACCTCATGGGAATTTTAGTGCACATACAACACCACCCTAATAATTCTATGCTCTTGATAAATTTAGAATAACCTAGGATGTGTAAAATATTTTAATAAGAAACTAGATTTGTAATTACGAAATATAAAACGATAACTTAAATTTGTGAATTCACTTTGTATTTTTTTTTCTTATGTATATAGAGAAAGAATAAACCAAGTTTGGAGTTAATAAAATAAACCATAACATAAATAACAATATCTCCTTCCAAAAATGTCTCCATATTAAAATGACATTCACTTTATTGTATACCAAGACTACTGTTCTTCATATACAATTTCTAAGAAGCATGCAATTGGCGCTTAGATATGTAGATGAACTTGAAGTAAACTCTATTTTTGTTAATAAAAATTATCTTTGTTTACATCTATGCTAGATAGATTGTACTTGAATGTATTTAAAATATCTTATTTGAGTTAAGTGCTGGATTATTATTCACCAAAGGATTTTCACCCCCAATTTCTTATTTCAATATCTATAACAAAATTTGTATATATCTGAACATATTATGTTGGTTTACATATATGTTTTCACCCCCAATTTCCTATTTTAAAATCTATAACAAAATTTTTTGGTTGATAACTCTTATCATCAATATCTTTGAAACCTCCACTACTTGTTTCCATAGAAGCAAAATTTTCCTTTCATTCCTTCACGATGACTTGTTATCTGCAACATCTTATTTCTTCTAGGCTACTCTTTCCTATGCTATTGACTTCTTATTTCTTAAAGGCTGCTCTTTCCTATGCTATTGCATTAGGATGTTTCTTTTGCAACAAATGGTGCAATTGCTAGTTAATATATATATATATATATATATATATATATATATATATATATATATATATATATATATATATATATATATATATATATATATTAAATTAATTGAGGTTACTTTTCATTAAAGTTAAATCATAGAAAGATATATATACTAAAAAAAAATTGTAATTATAAATTGACAAATTTAATTTTAAAATAAAACAAATCAATAATTCAAACCAATTTTTGTTAATTAACTCTTTTTTGACTAATTATAAATACAAACATAACATAACATTAATATGACTCTGTTGAGTTAGCATATCTTTATTATTTAGAAATCTGCATGTTAAAGAATGAAATGAAAAAATATCTTAATTAAAAAATATATATTATTTGTTTAAATCAAATCAGCCAATATTACTTTTCATTAAAGCTAAATTAGAGAAATATATACTAAAAAAATGTAATTCTAACAAATATCATAAATAACATAATGACTATATAAGCTCAAATAATAATAAATTTTTAAAGTAAATAAATACATGAAGTTAAAGATGATTAAATGAAATTGTATAATAATAAATTTTAAGAACCATGAAAAAATATATTTATTGTAAATAACTAATTGTAAATAGCAACATAAAATAATGTTAATTTGGTTGAGTTGAGTTAAAATATCTTTATTATTTATAAATATAGATGTTAAATAATCAAATAAAAAAATATCTTAATTAAAAATATATATATTATTTATTTAAATCAAATTAGTTGATATTTCCTTTTGATTAAAGTTAAATTAGATAAAGATATACTCAAAAAAAATTATGTAATTATAAACCAATAGCATAATGGCTATATAAGCTCAAATAATGATACATTTTTGATGTAAATAAATATCTGTAGTTATAGATGATTATGTAAAATTGTATAGTAATAAATTTTAAGAGTCATAAAAAAATTATATTTAATGTAAATAACTAATTTTAAATACCAATATAATGTGACATTAATAAATTAAAAAACTTTATCAATTCACCAATTTTAGTGGAGATCATGATTAGAGTCTTCTATGAAAAATAAAACAAATCTATATTTCAAACTATTTTTTATTAATTAACTCTTTGTATTGACCAATTGTAAATGTGAAAATAAGTTAACATATCTTTATTATTTTGAAATTTACATATTAAAGAATAAAATAAAGAAAATATCTTAATTAAAAAATATATATTATTTATTTAAACCAAATTAGTTGATATTATTTTTAATTAAAATTAAATTAGAGAAAAATACACTTAAAAAAATTGTTATTATAAGAAAATAGCATAATGCCTATATAAACTCAAATAATGATACATTTCAAATGTAAATAAATACATAAAATTATAGATAATTATTTGAAATTATATAGTAATAAATTTTTAAAATCATGAAAAATTATATTTAATGCGAATAGCTAATTGTAAGTACCAAGTTAATATATTTTTACTATTTAGAAATCTATATACTAAAGAATCAATGTAACATACACCGATAACTTCACATGGAAATGTAAGGAGTTAAATTTTTTTTATACAAGTTACTCACGGGTAACTATCCATTCACTATTAAATATTCCTTACTCATCATTACATAGAATGTTTACCACTTCATAGTGTAACTTTTAGAATAAGAATAGTAAGCTCCTTAACCATTAACAACCTCCATTACAGTACATTCAAATAATACTGTATGATGTAACCTTCCACTCATTTCATTATTCATGTAGTCATCACATACTCGCCATTATGAACATCATAACTAGAAAGGAATCCACATCATCAACTTGACACAATAATCAATCACATCATTGAACACCAATATACCCTGGAAACCTCATAGGATGAAAACGAGCAAATGTTTAATTTTATTATTAAACGCTCGTGAGGGTGATCAGTCCTCACTCAATGGCTTATAAGGGAGACCATCCCATAACCATCGTTTATAAATCTTACAAGGAAATATACAAATATCTAGCTTAAAGCCATTACAATAAATATGATACCATTTACCCTCTCGCCTTCATATCTTCATATCTCAATGGCATGGATGTACCTACAATGGTCCACCATACACTGGATCATCCGGTAGTTCACACTCATCTACGTGAACCATAATCATTTACCTACCACCTGGTTAAGCATAAAATTTCCTTTATACATATCACCATCATACCCTGCTAATGTTACCTTCAACATACATTGATGTCAAGATTCATAAAGTATAATAAATCATTTCATATATCTATACTATAGTAGTTTCTCCACCTACTCATGTATATTCATAACATGCAAGTAAAGTTCCTTGACATTCTCCCTTTAACAACACATATCTCATATGTGCTAGTTATAAGTCATGACATTAACTAATGTTTTTGTCGCATAAGCACACATTCCTGCAAGACAATAGCTACATCTCCCCAGCATATATTTAAAATAAAATGATACATTAGTTACGATATTCGTGCATGCAATTTACATAATTTAGTCAAAATAGCTAACCCTTGAGCTATTACTTTTAGTGCATGAAATGAAAGCTAACATAAAAAATGTTGCTTCAATGCATGCAAATGCATATAGATTACAAAGAGTCTCCCTAAAGGAGTGCTTACACAACGAAGCACATAGCTTCCTTCACGAGTCTTCCCAAAGGAAATCTCAACACAAGTGAGCATGTAAACATATGTTTTCTTTTCTGTAAAACTATGCACTTAAGCATACAAATACATGTCTTCTTTTTCAAAGATTATACTAACAATCATTTCCAATGTAGTTTATCACAAAATGCTATCTTTCCCACATACAAAATATTTATATTCTTTCCAATGAAAGTTACTACATATGCTGCATGCCTATGCATGACCTTATTCCAAAAGAACTAACATAAACTAACATATTAGTTTTGATATGGTAAAGGTACTCACATATGTTCCTAAATATTAAGATAGCTCAAAATTTCTTTATACATGCAAAGAACACGCCTCTATAACATAATGGCTATTCTTTGTGCATGCAAGAGAGATAACTCTCCCTCTTTGTGCATGCAAGAGAGATAGCTCTTCCTTTACTGTAGGAAACACATTTCCCTTCTTTGAATTCTATCATCATGAAATACTATTTTCATGTATAAGTTTCCCTTTTACCATGCTTTATCTCTAATAACATTATCTTTCTAAAATATTAATGTAAGAGTCTTTTCAAGAAGAGACAACATGGATTATTTTTAGAAAATAACCACAAAATCACGTGGTTAATTATATTTTAATTAAAAATTCCTATGCATGCCGACATATCATGGCAAAAGGACTATTGTATGAAAATACACAATTTTACCTAATAAGTAAAACCACATTTTACTCTATATTCATCCTTTGAATTTAATATTCAAAAGCATTAATAGTTGCAATTCAATAATTTACTATTAATTTACTATTAATTTGGCAAACCAATATACATAAAGTATTGCCATATGCTAATAGCACATTGGAGAATGCAAGAATTTCTATCCTCCAATATAAATGCATATTTAATTATAGTGAGAAGGTTAAGATAAGAGCATGCATACTCATATGAGTTTTCCTAAAAACTATCATCATGAAACTATTATCATGAAATATCAATATACTAAAAGAGAGATTCTTACCAAACCACTCTCGAATCTCATGAAAAGAAGAAAAACAAAATTACCTATTCTCAGGTTGTTTCAGATTCAGCATTATCGATGGCCACGTTCATCTACACATTCTCACTTGGTATTCTGCACTCTCGCGCCATTGTTGATGATTCAAGGAGAAGTCCTTCCAATCGTTTAAGCCATGCATTAACAACTATTACCTCATTACGAATCCCTTGCTTCCAATTTAGTGGCAGGTGGAATTCTCGCATCTGTCTAACAAGAGGGTCGAATATCTTTAATAAATGGGTAAGAGACTTCAACTTTGTCATGTAGGTGAGAGAAATGTAAATTTTCTGAAAAAATATGGCTGATTGTCATATCGATGACCATGCCAAGTAATCCAATGGTGAAACCAAGATCACGATCCATGATTTTGCAAATTTTTCCCCCTTGCTCTTGAGACAATATCCTGAGACTATAAAGCCATCCCCTTTTTTCAATACACAGCACATATTCGTTTTAACCGATTCAAGAATCTGTTTTACATTAAACCAATTCTTTATTTTCTTGATTTGAGTAATTAAGGTAAAACATATATTTACCATTTGAATTCACATGAGAGGTCTGTTACATACTCCCCCCCCTTAAGAGAACACTGTCCTCAGTGTGCTTCTCTCACTGAAACTTAAACTTATACTCATGATATAATGATATAAACAACCCAAAGGGGTCCTTCCCCTCACAAGGAAACACTTTCTTTTCTTTAAATGCAATTAATTGAAAAATTAATGTTTTTATACATATTCATAAGCATGTATAGCGCAAAGAAAATTTCATTTCCATTTCTAACTGCTTATCCCTTATTCAATTCACAAAAATATAGAAAAATCTCTATACAAACTTACCATTATTTACCAATTATTATTGGAAGTAATGATGGCTTTTACACAAGCTCTTTGGGATTGGTTGAACACCCATCAACACTTCCTGGAAAGAGCATGTAATGTATGACTAACAATTCAATCACATTAGTCACATAGTTTTCAAAATGAAAATACTTGCAACTATCAAACATTATTGCAATATAAAGAGATATTTTAATTAAAGTACTTCCATAAGTACTTAGAGAGCACCAACTCTCTAATCAATGTATCATGTACACACCGTCTTAGCTCCCACTAAAGACATCCACACAGTACTTCAAAAAGTACTCAAAGAGCACCTACCTCTCTGATCATACCAATGGTCAATCCATGCACCATAGGCATATCCTAGCATCTACTAAGACATTCAAACAAATTAGTAATAATATAAATGAACTTATACATTCAGTAATTCATTTTCCGAATGCTAAGCTCCTTTTCTCTTAATATCTACATAAGATATTTACACAATCTCATAAAAATTCATTTTAATACAACACATAACTTTTTACTTAACTTATTCCACTATGAGAACCACAATGGTAAAAAAATGCTCCTCCTAATCCATAGGAGTTGGTTTCCACAACCACATCAAGTCATTTTCACATCAAGACAGTCAATCTTTCCATATTAATTCAAAATAGCACAACACACTAAAAAGTCTTTATAATTATCTAGAAATTTAGTCTTTCAAGCTATGGTCCTCCCAACCATCAAGGGAGGCTATTACGTCTTCCACTTGCCCCCTAGTTCCAGAATATGGATGGTGCCACGGGTTAACATTGGAATAGATTTTCTCTTTCTGCTATGACCTCTGGATGGCCAATCCAGTCAAACTCAGAAAGTTTTGGCTTTACAAGGGTTGCTGTGAGTTATTTTCAACTAATCACAGCCAGCTCTAGAAAATACTCCCCTTTACCATTTTGCAAAGAACCCCTACTCCTCTTCTGGGATTCAGTTATTTCCTCAGAGGAGTAGGTAACTGTCTTTCCAACTGTCCCCAACCACCTCCTATTCTTGGAAACTTTTTTACCATCAACTTAAAAAGATTCTCTTTTCATTAATTAATTTCATCAAATTAAATAATTTTCTTTATTAACAGTGATGTTTTAAGTTTTTCTTGCCAGATAAAAGAAAATTAAACAAATTGTCTTTAACTAGTTAATACTAGTTAACTTTAATGAAGTTGTCACAACTTTCCCCCTGGAAGTAACATACATGTGTTGTGCATTATAATTTCTGAATTAACAAAATCATTCACATTGAAAACATGATACTTTAACATTTACTGTTTTAATTCACATTGTAATGTTTGCGATGTTTTATTTTCACAGATTTTTTGTTTCCATTAAACTACCCATGCTTACTATAAGAAACAATGCTAATCATAAATATGCATTTCTCAAGAACATATTATCTTATGCAATCATTTTAAGTTCCTGCATAAAATGTTGTCATGCATACAATTTCGTCATGCATAAAAGTATATACAAATATTCATTAATGCGTATGTGTCAATAACGATTAGGGTATGAGTGCAAACATTTCCAATTCCTATAATGTTCTGTTCCAACAAACTAAACACAAAGTAATTATCATAATCACTTGTTCACAACTTTCATATAGATTTAGTCAAAATCGATTCATGCATATAACTTTCATTAGTTAATCATTCATAACTAATCAATGCTATTAATAATTTTAATGCATTCATGATGACTCATGCAAAAACTAGTCTGTCAACTAGTCATTATAGTCAAGTCTCACAACTTGACCCATTAAGAGGATTCTTTTAATTTTAACACTCTATCATCCTATATAAGGACTTTCCTCATCTTTTGCATTCATGCATTAGTTTCACTCACCATCACTATACACATTCATCTTTTTAAAGTAGCACATGGTAAATTTAGAAATTTTATTGCATGCAAAAACAACTACTTCTTTTCAAACTCAAATGAAAGGTAACTATTTTTCTTTCATGATTTTTATACTTTATTTCCTAAAGAAATAAATAATAATACATATATGAATATCATATGCATATTCTTATGCAGAAAAAGTATATTATAATAACATGTAATTTTTTAAGAATTATTTTAAATGGAAGCTAATCTCATGCAATGCCATGTATATAACAATTCATTTTTAAAGAAAATCAACATGCATATGCATAGAGTTCTTAAAATAAAATAAAATAAAATACTTATCTCTATTTCATTTGAAGAACTTTTCTCCCTACTGTAGTACTCGTCCCCATAAGGAAATTCACATTTCTCCTCTACAACAATGTTTTCTTTTAGCAGCATCAACAAGATTTTATAGCATGATTAGATAAATCCTTAATCAATAAATAATCAATCTTTGAGTGATCCTTTAACACCTATTCATGTGCATATGTGATATATGAATACAATGTCACAACATGCTTTCTTCTAACATCTCTATATTAGTGTGAGTAAGTAATTATAAATTCATGTCAAATAACTCCCACATTATTATGACATTTTTCACACACGCAGACATTCGTACAAGAAAAATCACTATATTTGTTTAGAAATTCCTTTAATGGAAAATGACACAATGTGCATTCGCTTTACTTAAACTTTTACAAAAGGCCCACCACTTCATCTTTTGCTTTTTGAGCATGCAAATATAATAAAGCTAACACATTGGTTGTTGTTCCTATGCATACAATGCATAAAGATTCTAATCTTAATTTCCCAACAGAGTACTTAACATAATCGAGTAGGCAAACTCATGATTCCTCTTTGAGGAAATATAACATAATAGTTATGATAGCATAAAGTACTCACATACTCAATAGATCTTCTATCCATGCAAAGAACCTTGTTTCTCTATGATTCTACATGCAATTTGCTCATGCTTTGCTTCCAAGAATTTACCATAGATAGCCTCTTTTATGCATAAAAACTATGCAACACTAACAAGGTTAACTTAACCTTTAATATACCTAAATCAAGAAGTTGACATAATCCATCTAGCAATGTAGTATATTCAATAGGTTATTCTCTTTAGCTTATATTTATTTTCAAGAAAAGAACTTGGATTCCTTATCATTTAACACACCGGTATGAAATCCCTTTAAAAAGAAAACAAACTTCCTATCTTTTCTTAAATAAGATATATATAAAGGCAAGCAATTTTACTTATTTATGTTTTACTACTGCTCACACCTTTCAAGATACATACTAGTAATCTTTGCAAGAACTCACATGGGTTCTTCTCAGCAAAACTAGCATAGTAGTTTGGTCTTTTACCATGTTATATCTCTAGAAATAATATATTTCTAAAACATTAACATAATAGAAATATTTTCAAGAACTTACATTGTAAGTTTGTCTTTACGTACACGGAAAAGATATATCCTTTTTAAATAAACTCTAACTTCATTTCTATTTACTTTGTACACATTTTATTTTCCATAAATGCAATAACTATTGTTTCAAGAAAAGAAAGATAATAATACTTATCTCTTGAAACTCTTTATTCAACCTGGATTAGAGATGCGATGCCTTCCTTCACATACGTGCTTTTCATCTCGGATCTCTCAATTTATTTTCGCTAAATACCAAAGGCGCCAGTGTTGCAACCTTTAGCTCTGATACCACTTGTAACATACACCAATAACTTCACATGGAAATGTAAGGAGTTAATTTTTTTTATACAAGTTACTCACAGGTAACTATCCATTCACTATTAAATATTCCTTACTCATCATTACATAGAATGTTTACCAATTAATAGTGTAACTTTTAGAATAAGAATAGTAGGCTCCTTAACCATTAACAACCTCCATTACAGTACATTAACATAATACTGTATGATGTAACCTTCCACTCATTTCATTATTCATGTAGTCATCACATACTCGCCATTATGAAGATCATAACAAGAAAGGAATCAACATCATCAACTTGACACAATAATCAATCACATCATTGAACACCAATATACCCTGGAAACCCCGTAGGGTGAAAACCAGCAAACGTTTAATTTTATTATTAAACGCTTGTGAGGGTGATCAGCCCTCACTCAATGGCTTATAAGGGAGACCATCCCTTAACCATCGTTTATAAATCTTACAAGGAAATATACAAATATCTATCTTAAAGCCATTACAATAAATATGATACCATTTACCCTCTGGCCTTCATATCTTCATATCTCGATGGCATGGATGTACCTACAATGGTCCATCGTACACTGGATCATCTGGTAGTTCGCACTCATCTTCATGAACCATAATCATTTACCTACCACCGGGTTAAGCATCATATTTACTTTATACATATCACCATCATACCCTGCTAATGTTACCTTCAACGTACATTGATGTTAAGATTCATAAAGTATAATAAATCATTTCATATATATATATAATATAGTAGTTTCTCCATCTACTCATGTATATTCATAACATGCAATTAAAGTTCCTTAACATTCTCCCTTTAACAACACATACCTCATATGTGCGAGTTATAAGTTATAACATTAACTAATGTTTTTGTCGCATAAGCACACATTCCTGCAAGACAATAGCTACATCTCCCATCATATATTTAAAATAAAATGATACATTAGTTACAATATTCGTGCAGGCAAATTACATAATTTAGTCAAAATAGCTAACCCTTGAGCTATTACTTTTAGTGCATGAAATGTAAGCTAACATAAAAAATGTTGCTTCAATGCATGAAAATGCGTATAGATTCCAAAGAGTCTCCCCAAAGGAGTGCTTACACAACGAAGCACATAGCTTCCTTCACGAGTCTTCCCAAAGTAAATCTCAACACAAGTGAGCATGTAAGCATATGTTTTCTTTTCTGTAAAACTATGCAGTTAAGCATACAAATACATGTCTTCTTTTCCAAAGATTATACTAACAATCATTTCCAATGTAGTTTAGCACAACATGCTATCTCTCCCACATACAAAATATTTATATTGTTTCCAATTAAAGTTACTACATATGTTGCATGCCTATGCATGATCTTATTCCAAAAGAACTAACATAAACTAACATATTATTTTTTATATCATAAAGGTACTCACATATTTTCCTAAATATTAAGATAGCTCAACATTTCTTTATACATGCAAAGAACATGCCTCTATAACATAATGGCTATTCTTTTTGCATGCAAGAGAGATATCTCTCCCTCTCTATGCATGCAAGAGAGATAGCTCTTCCTTTACTGTAGGAAACACATTTCCCTTCTTAGAATTCTATCATCATGAAATACTATTTTCATGTAAAAGATTAAAATAATAGCAATCTTTAACATAACAGAAATCTTTTCAGGAAAAGACAACATGGATTATTTTCCAAAAAACTGCACAATAAGTTTCCCTTTTACCATGCTATATCTCTAATAACATTATCTTTCTAAAATATTAACGTAAGAGTCTTTTCAAGAAGAGAAAACATGGATTATTTTTAGAAAGTAACCACAAAATCACGTGGTTAATTATCTTTTAATTAAAAATTCTTATGCATGCCGACATATCATGGCACAAGGACTATTGTATGAAAATACACAATTTTACCTAATAAGTAAAACAACATTTTACTCTATATTCAACTTTTGAATTTAATATTCAAAAGCATTAATAGTTGCAATTCAATGCGTATTTTATATATTGCATTGGTCATATATTATTAAATATCAATAATTTACTATTAATTCGGCAAACCAATATACATAAAGTATTGCCATATGCTAATAGCACATTGGAGAATGCAAGAATGTCTATCCTCCAATATAAATGCATATTTAATTATAGTGAGAAGGTTGAGATAAGAGCATGCATACTCATATGAGTTTTCCTAAAAACTATCATCATGAAACTATTATCATGAAATATCAATATACTAAAAGAGAGATCCTTACCAAACCACTCTCGAATCTCATGAAAAGAAGACAAATAAAATTACTTATTCTCAGGTTGTTCCAGATTCAACATTATCGATGGCCACGTTCATCTACACATTCTCACTTGGTATTCTGCACTCTTACACCATTGTTGATGCTTCAAGGAGAAGTCCTTCCAATCGTTTAAGCCATGCATTAACAAATATTGCCTCATTACGAATCCCTTGCTTCCAATTTAGTGGTAGGCAACATTCTCGCATCTATCTAACTAGATGGTCGAATCTCTTTAATAAATGGGTAAGAGACTTCAACTCTATCATGTAGGTGAGAGAAATGTAAATTTGCTGGAAAAATATGGTAGATTGTCATATCGATCACCATGCCAAGTAATCCAATGGTGAAACGAAGATCACGATCCATGATTTTGCAGAGTTTTTCCCCTTTCTCTTGAGACAATATCCTGAGACTATAAATCCATGCCCCTTTTTTCAATATGCAGCACATTTTCATTTTAACCGATTCAAGAATCCGTTTTACATTAAACCAATTCTTTATTTTCTTGATTTGAATAATTAAGGTAAAAAATATATTTACCATTTGAATTCACGTGAGAGGTTTGTTAAAATCAAATAAAGAAAATGACTAAAAATATATATTATTTATTTAAATAAAATAAATTAATATTAATTTTGATTAAAATTAAATTAGAAAAAAATATAAAAAAAATTAATTATAAATCAATAATATAATAACTATACAAACTCAAACAATTATACATATTTTAATTAGATAAATACATGAAGCCAACTAACAACTCACTATTGCCAAAACACAGGAAGTAGATGTGCTTCAGGGTTGAAGCATGCTCAAAATACCCTACTATCTGAGAGGAGTGAGTTCGTGCCATGGACCAAACAATTTTAAAAGGAAAGTGAAATAAGGAAAAACTCATTTGCTAAAAAGAAGTGCATCACAATTATACATTTAAGTTAACTTATATATATATATATATATAATATAACTTAAATTTTGTTAATTTTTTATTGTCATATTTCTTTATATAAATATATACTATTGACACATCTTATTTATTTTCACCTACAACTTAGTAAAATTACAATTATTTCTGAGTTACATTTTTAAAAGCTATATAAAAATTTTTATATACATTAACATATGCTCACGGCATGTCCATCTGTATAGGACCTCTTTACAAAATCATAAATGTCATATCTCCCAGATTCTGTACTTTATGGATTAGTTTGATTTGCTATGGATTACATGGTTATTGAAATTAAAATGTGATCGTATGTTTGCTATGGTGCGAAATTTAATTCTCGTAACGCATAAGCATAATGCCTATCACTTTGGTTTCTGCCCACCACGACTTGGGGACATCTGGCAGGAAGTTCATGCATTAAATCTCACAGTTGTCCGCAACAATTAGTTCTATCGCATCTGGACCATTGGATCATCCAAACCTAAACCCAACGAGTGTGAGGAGATATGGGGAGGTTAGGGTAACTACTCGCCCCATGTCCCGCCTCTCATCCTCATTCTTTCACCGATGCCTTGGTTAGTCTATCTCTGCAACTTTTCATGGTTTATCTTCGTTAATATTTCTGTAACTTTAGTTTATCTGGTCGCTGGAGGTCCTAATATTCGTAATGCTATGACTTTGTTCCGGTTCTCATAGGTATACTTCCTCTGCAAATATTTAACATTTGATAATGTGTTGGTTTCCCTTTTGGGGGTTACGTTCTTTACCTCAACAGTGCGACTGTGCATTACAGGTTTAATTTGTTTTATTTTGTATGGTGACTATGTTGATTCTTTAAAGTAATCCACCTATTTGGAAGGTTTTTACGAACAGTTCTGCACTGTCGGGGTTCTTGTTTTAACAATATGGAGTTCTTTGGCGGTAAGGTGCCACAATGACTATTTTGTTTAACTTCCTTCGGGAAAGTAGAAATGGAGTTTGGGCGGGAAAAGCCCTACCCCAAGTAGTTAACCCACCCACTGTCAGATTTGTTCGAATTTCTTCCATATTGAACTGGTTATTTTATTCCAAGGTTATAAGCTTTGTTTTACTGTTTACATTATGAATTTCTCATTGCATTGTTTTCAGTCTCAAACTCATCTGATTCTAATGCTGCGTAACTGAGTTATGGGTTCAAATGCTACTCCACTGCTTTAAGTTCACAAGTATGCCCAGACTCTTAAACACACTCCTTTCTCCTTTTGAATAATTTTTTTTGTTGAGGGTGAAACCCTCCTAGTGTACAGGGTGCCACAAGGCCATGGTTGTGCCTGCATGTAAGTGTCTTTCTTCCCAGGTTCTTGATGTTCAATGAGGTTTGTTGTGTTGGTTACTTACTTGACTCGGTTTGAGGTGGCTCCATTATGGTTTAGAAATTCCTGCATGGACTGTTTGTTTCGGAATTCAAGGCTTTCAAGCCTGAACTGGTTTATTTTTACAGTTGATAATTTAAATGTATTTCTTGAGATTTAGAATTCATAATTTAAATGTATATTTGAGATTTCATAATTCCGGGTTCTTTATTTTGGTTAAGAAACTTCAACGACAAATTTTTAGTTTCTTGATTATGAGTTTCTCAGTTATGTTCCTCTTTTGATGAGTAATTGTAAAGGTAGACACAGAAAGTCTTACTTCCTCCTCCTGAGGGTTTATGTTTCTCAGCAGGAAATTTATGGGTTTCATAATTTTAAATCAACTCATCTATATATTTATAATTTTTATTGTTTATCTCCATTTAGTTCTATTATGTACGATTCCAAATTTCTTATCTACTTACCACTGTTATTTAGATATTTAAATGTACTCTTACATTTCACAGCCTTTTTCTTTTCTTTTATTTTCAAATGTATGCTACAGTAAGTTGAACGTTGAAGTGGCTAGTGGACCTTGACCCATGCCCTGTCTCCATAGGGCTTGGCGTTAAACCTTTGTGCCTCAATAGTTTTATTTGTTTAATTTAGACATATTTTTTTGATCTATTCCAACTCTGTAACTTTCTTTCCAGAATTTAATAGATTTTAGACTATATGAAGATAATTGTTTTCTACATGTTTTAATAGAAAAGAGAGAGTTTGTAGTACTACTTGCTTCCTTTGAGTATCACAAGAATAGTTTACATTTATGTACTTTTGTTTACCAGTTTTTCATCTTCTAATTTTAAGAAAAAAATGTTCACTGTACTATTCGAAAATGTAAGTAAAGAATCATAAATAGATTAGTATAAATCTAATCATTCTTAATTTCTTTCTTGTACTGCTATTTGAATAACAAAATAAGAAGCCAAAAATTACTTATCTATTTACTTTCCTTTTTCCACTAACTGATGGTTCCACCAAACCTTGAGAGAGGCTATCATGTCCTCTTCTCCCCCCATGCTCCTCTCCAGAGCCTTAGGTAGTAGACAATCTTAATTAGAAGATAGACCTCAGGATTATAATCCAGCATATACTTCTTTGGGTTTACAGAGATCCACTGGTTTCCTACCACCTCTAGACAACTCTTCTCAACATTTTGTTGCTAACCCTTAACATCTTTATGAAAAGAACCCCTTCCCTCCTTCAGGATTTCCATTTATCCTTTTTGGGAAGTAACTGTCTGAAACTGTCTCTAATTTTTACTCTAGAATCTTGGAATCATTTACCATTAATTTAAATCCTTTTTACTTAGGATAATTATCAATTTTATTTTATTTATAAATAAAATCAAGTTTCACTAACGAATAATCATATTCATTAACTTTTAATAATTTAAATGTATCATAAAAAATTTTCAAACATAATTAACATAAAACATCGTGTTACATCTTCCCCCTATAAGGAAAACACCATCCCCAATGTTACTTTATCATTGAAACAATTCACGATATGCCTCTCTAATGAAATTTTCATCCTCCCAGGTAGCCTCCTCTAGGCTAAAGTGCTTCCATTACACCTTAACTTAGGGGATGACTCGTCTTCAGAGAGTTATTTCTCTCTGATCGAGAATAAGCTACGGCTATCCCAGAAAATCGATATCCAGTTCTACCCGCAATGGCACAAAAAAAATAATTAGTTCCAACAAGAACCTTTCTTATTTATAAATTGTAATTTAATCATGACTTACATATTTACTCTGCCAATATATCACATGCTTAGGGTCATGTATGTATCGTTTCAATAGTGATACATGGAACATATTGTGCACTATTATATGAGTAGGCAGAGCTAGTTGATAAGCCACTGGAAAAACCTGTTCCAAAATTTGGAATGGTCCGCAATACCTGGGAGAAAAGTTAGCATTAGTATTCCACCTCAAGTTACTACTCTTTGGTTTAATCCTTACATATACGTGCCCCCCCACCACAAATTCCTTAAAGTTTCTATTTCGGTCTGCATATACCCTTTTCCGGTCTTGAGCTACCTTTAAGTTCTGTCTAATCTTTCTCACCTCACATTCCATTTCCTCAAGCATGTCTAGTCCAAGCATCATCTTGGTTTTCGAGCTGCTCCAATTTATGGGGGTCTAACATCATCTTCTATAAAATGCTTCAAAAGGACTCATCTTGAGGGATTATTGATAACCCTTATTATAGGAAAACACGACCAAATTTCGATGCTATTCCCACTTTGTAGGTTGTTGCATTATGTACATGCGCAACTTATCCTCCAAAACTAGATTCACCCTCTCTGTTTTCCCATATGTTTGAGGATGGTAACTGATACTAAACTATATTTTCGTTCTCAAGATGGTGAATAATGTTGTCGAGAAAGCTGATGTGAATTTTACATCTCAATCTGAGATAACAATTCTCATAATATCATGCGGTCTAAAAATTTCTTTCATGAAGATATCAACAATTTGTACTCTCTGGTATGTTGATTGGACATGTATAAAATGAGCTACCTTGCTGAGTCTATCCACCACCACATGATTGAGTCGTTGTATCTTTTATTTCTTGGTAAACTAGTGATGAAATCAAGGGAAATTACTTCCCATTTCCATTCAAGTACAGGGATAGGTTGAACCAATCCTGCTGGATGTCGGTGTTCCACCTTGAATTGATGGCACTCCAAGCACTTGGTGAGGTATACATCAATTTCTTTATGCATCCCCAGCCAAAAATAATCTTTCCTAATTGTTGTTAACATTTTTTTATATTGGGGATGTCTTGCATAGGAACTCCTATGATATTCATCCAAAATCAACCCCTTCAAGCTCATTTCATTTGGAATACATATATTTTTTTGGTATAATAAGAATTGTTTATCATTAAACTCGTAATCTAATTTCTTTCATTTCTTTTCACCTTCTCTTGCTTTCTTCCATAGGAATTGATATTCAAGGTCCTTCCTTGCTGCCTCCACAATTTGTTCCTGGAACTTAGAGTCAACTTAGTTAAAATAGAGTTCATAGATGCAATGCAATTTTCTGCTTAAAGCATTAGCAACACGGTTCTCCTTACCTTTTAAATGTTGGATATCAAAATCAAATTCACTTAAAAATGCATTCCATATTTCTTGGTAAGCATTTAAATCAGATTGTTTAAAATATCTAGTTAAACTGCTATGATCGGTTCTTAACACAAACCTTTTCCCCAGCAAGTAATGTCTCTGTTAGTCTCATTCTAGTCACACTTCCATCAGTGATCAAAAACTGCTCTTTTTTCATTTGCATATTAGGTGTCTCATACCGAATAAATTTCACCATTCTACTAGGTCATGGATTCATTGATGGTAGTATTTTTATCAGTTGTCCCTCATGAGGTACTTGCTGATTTTCCTTTCTATGGTCTTTAGTAATTAGTCACTTTCATTCTCAAAATCATATCAGTAGGTCATAAGATGCATCTCATTAGTTTCTAAGGTCTCACCATGGTCAAATTAATAAGTCAAGTATCAATAATATCAGCAAGGTCATGAGGAAGTCAATAAAATCAAAGTCACAGCACCAGGAAGGATCAAAGGGACATTTTATTCATCTTGACGTAATTTTCACTTCAAAACCATGTTTTGAGGTGAAACGTAATATTTTTCCTTTATTATCATTCATTATGTAATTTTACATCATCATATGTAATAAGCCACAATTCAGAAGCTCTTATCTCCACAAATTGATGTTACTGCCTTCAGAGAAGTTTTCCGTAGCATGATCAATGCCAAATCATCCTCCAAGTAGATCCGTCAGAAAGATCCCGGAAAGATCTTCCCAACGGTATACTACACTCTCAAAACTGACTTCTCGATTAAATTTTATGCTTGAGTGAAGTAAAATTCCCTAAACCTCCCCTATTTCCCATGTTCCCCTTTAACTTTATGTTTAAAGTTTCATATTTTTTTAGTAAAAACCCCTTTACCCCCTTAAAAGTTTCATATGTTTTAATTATAAACCACTTCCCCGACCATACCCCCTAGAAACTTTATAATAAACAAAATATCAAAGTTTATTATAAGTCCTGTCGTTCCCAACCACTTCCCCACCATACTTTATAATAAAACTTCATTATAAAGTGTTCTATTATATATAACCCGCATTACAATCGCAATCGCAAAACTTTTTCAATCGAAACATTTATTTGAAGTGCTCCAATCGGCTCATCGCAAATATTTTCGATGTGATTGATCGCATCACAAGTCTCACACCCCTCCTCCGATCACAAAGATCCCCCGATCGCTAGTCTTCCTCCAGTTGCTCCGATCCTCTGATCACGTTTCCCCTTCGATTGATCGCATCACAAATTCTGTTCTCCTGATTGCGATTATGATTACCCCCGCTCCCGATCTCCGATTGCGATTGCGATTACCTCCGCTCACGATATTCGATTGTGATTAACTCCCGAGCCCCACCATACGGTCTTTCTGCCCATTCATATATAAAAGGGTTTTTTCTTTGTTAAACCCGAATTTTCTCCCCAATCAAATCAGAAGTTTTATATGTACCATTCTGCCCTGTCCTCGACTCCGATTTCCGATTGAGATTCGTACTCCTGGTCCCACAATTTAATTCCTCCACCATTCATAACAAAAACCCCTTTTTCCTTTGTAAAGTTAAAAATTATCCGTTTTTTTTATTACAAAGGGTTCTCCCCAATCGCATCACATTATTTGTAAAATGTGTTACTCTGCCTACCATGCTCCCCGATTCCGATTGCGATTGCACTTATATTTTAATATGTTATATCCCTCCGCCTGGCTCACTCCGATTGCGATTATAATGCAGGTCCCGCCTTCATCTCCCTTCCTTCCTATTCACGGTTTTTCCCTTCACAAAGCATATAATTTCATTCTATTCTATTTCCACGGTAGTTCATTAAAAAGTCAGAGAACAAAGAAATAATGGAAAGCAAAAGAACAGTTAAAGGGTCGAGAACTAAATAAGCAGAGATTGTTACAGCAAGCAGCAAAATAGGGAAATCTATTCATTGGATTACCTATTTTCCTTCATACAGCCTAACAGCAAAATCTCCAAGCAGTTAAATGCAATGTTGTCCATTATTTTCAGGGGCAGATTGTTGTGTTTCTTACTATGTTTGTATTTTAGTTCTTCGGCTGTTTGAACAGATCCCTTCTCTTGTGGATCTATATTCCCACATTTCAGCCTATTTATTGTAATTGTAAATCATTTGTAAAGCAGTATAAGTCTGAGTAATAGGGGAATAGTGTGGAAGAACATCTCTGCGTTACATTTTACAGTTTGACAGGAATTAATAAGAGATGCAGCTCTGATTTGTGGGATCCATGTGGTATGAGAGTTAGCATTTGTTTTTCTCCTTCATTTCATATGTGAATTGTTATGTTGTTCCATTGATCCATAAACATTTCCTTTTGAATGCTTTCAAGATAGAAAGGTAAAATTCATTTTATATGCTCTGCCTTGGGAAATCATTCATGCTATGTGTTTTTTCTTCTGTTTGAAAAGGATCCATTTGTTGTGCCCTTTTCAGCTCCTCACATGTCTTTCCATCCCATCCTTATTAAATTTTAATTGCTAATTTTCCTACCTATCTTGCCCCATGAAATAACATGTGCCCTGATTTAATTCCTAGTTTCAAACTGTCCTTTTATATCCCACACATCCCTGAAAATTAATTCATTCATTCATTTATTCTATTAAACTCTTTTCTCATCATTTTATCTAGCCTAATATCAGTCCATTTATTGTGTTCCATTGAATATTTTTTTACGGAGAGAGCCCTCTCCTGTCCTTGTACGGCTAGCTACAAGGCTGAGCATGGTTTAGTTGTTACCCTGTTTTTCCTTTTGTAGCCTGGGGTCCAATTCAGGTGCTAACAGTCTCCATACTCGCAAGGAATTCACTACTACATTTAGTTCTAGATCATATGAAGAATACCTTTGCTCATGGTCTTTCAACTTTCTGGATTCATATGCTATGAATTTACCTTCTTAGGTCAAAACCGATCCTACCCCTACCTTGCAGGCATCAGTGCATACTTCTGAATCATTACTTGGGTTTGCTACTTTCAATATAGGGGCACACTACAAGGAAAAGACCCTCTAGCAAAGGTTATAAAGGAGGTTTTTGGTGTTATAAAATTGGCCAAAATTGTCAAAAAAACATATGCTACCACATCTGTTTCTAGTAATGGAGGTTTTGGTGGAGCTTTTAATAGAAATTCAAAAAAACTAAAAAAAAATGGGCAGTCGGAGGTTATTATGGATGTTTTTTCATCGGTGCTCTTATCAGGTTTTAACGCACTGGTGCGTATCAGTAGACAGTGCACCAGGGCGGTCGAAGGAGAATGCACCGGACCGTTAAGGAAAACAATAGCACCGGGCCTAGTGTTGGTGATACAATGCACGGGGCCATTCTAATTGGTCTTGGGATTTGAGCGGTGCCCATAGGTCGTATAAGTGCACCAGTGTGTGTATCTTTATGAGGCGCCGGTGCTCCGTATCATAGAAAGGAACTAAGATTTATAATTGGTATCAGTATTCATGCGGTGCACATGGCATCTACAAATGCACCAGTGCTTATAGATACATAAACTCCCCAGTGTGTAGTATAACACAAACGCACCGATATTTATAACTGGAATCGGTATTAGTGAGGTGCCCATAGAATCATAAATGCACCGGTATGTATAGACACATAAACACACTAGTTTTCATTTTTATTTTTTTGGAAACATCCACCTCTGACAGTCCAATTATTGTGATTGTTTTAAATTCATTATTCATCAAAAGTCGACACATCTTATAACAATATTCATATTAATTACATTTTTATTAATGTATTTGAATTTGTTGTTTGGATTAATTTGTTATATCATATCAGAATTATTGTGGTTTTTTAAAATTCATTATTCATCAAAAGTAGACACATATATATAATCTTATAACAATATTCATATGAATTAAGTTTTTATTAGTGCATTTGAGAACGACAATGGAGAATGCAATAGAAAAAATTAAAACATATTTTATGATTATATATATATAGTATTTATCATACAAAATGGGACAATTATTTGTTTCCCTTTGCCTTTCAATTGGGACACTATGTCCATTACATTAAACAAAATGTCTGATTTCACAGACATATTTCAAAAAATGAAATGCCTTGCTTTGATATCCAAATTACATAGTGATCATCATTCTTCACTTGAACTGATGTCACTGTTAGAGCTACTTCCATGACTTGGGTTATTTTCGGGAATGTTGTGTTCACGGCGTTGATTGTTTTCTTCTTCTTCACTTTCCATCTACAAACATAAAAATAAACTGAAATGAGTGTATATAAATGGGTGAGAATAATGAAAATTCCAATATTAAATAATATACATCAATGTAAATCGAAAATAAAAATGACGTACCATAGCAACAATTGACTCATAAACTATACACATTCTTTCAAAACCATGTACCATGCCATCTTTCAAAATTTCATCTGTTGGCGCAGTTCCATACTTTGTTTCCTGCAAGTTTTATACCCCATAACAAATCATATATTTAATATAAAAGATGTTTTTGTTCTATTAATTATAGACGAAGCTAATTAAAACAAGAATGATAGATGTTTACAAATTCCACAATTAAATTCTGATATGCCAACATATACTCATAACCCATATTTAACCCAATTTCAATCAATTAGTCTGATGGTTCTTCTTTGTATGTTAGCACCTGTTTCAAGACATTCAATGATGTTTTTTGTAAAACAACGTAAAAAATACAAAAATGAAATCTAGTTAAGTTGTTATAAGGAAGTAACAATTACTCACAAACTTAGAGATCAACCATTTCTTCCTTGTCCTATTTTATGTGCTGAATGGGTTCCATTTTTTTTTCTTTTCTGGAAGAAAATTCTTGAAAATTAATATTTAATGCTAAATTTTTTATTTATTGTACCTAATGATAGAAAAATTCAATGATTACATATTACATTTGAAGCACGTTGTTTTATTCATTCCACTAGATCCCTCAAACTTTTGTAAAAGTTTTTCCCCCTTTTGTTAACTTCCATCACCACTCCAGATGAGCCAAGGAGCAATTCATTTTCATTTGCATGTTCTATTTTTTTTCTTTTCTTAGAACAACATTCCTTTTTTGATTTGTTGGTCCATGTAGAACATTAAACAGATGTGAATTAGTAGACTGCTTGACACATTTTATCCAATAATTTTAAGTATATTATTAATGATTATTAAAAAAATAAACTCATATTGGATCAATAGTATTATTTCATTCACCTCATTCATCTTTTTGCAATTTTTCCATTAAAATTTTACGCTCTTCTAGTCGTAGATGAGAAATAATCATATCAAGCTTCGTCATTTTGTGGCTCTGCATGATACACAGTAAACAATACATATTAGTTAAAGTTACATATAGTTCAAAAATAATATTTTTTATAAATAATTTACAAAGAACTTGCTTTTTTTGCTTTTCTTGATGCGTTAACAGTATTTTTGTTACTTGATATCTTTTCAGTGATTTATTTATCAATCTGAAACCTGTAGCATATCATTCATTAATATATTTACAAATAAATTCTCAACTTTTAAGGTAGAAAATAAATCTTAAGACGCCGGTGCGCCTTTCATGAAATCCGCACCGCCGCTGGTGCGTGGATATATTAACAATGCACCGCAAAACAGTATAATACACCGTACGGTGCATTCGGTATTATAAACGCACTGCAAAAATAGTGTAATAGACGTAACGGTGCGTGGGGTGTTATAAACGCACCACAAAAACGGTGTAATACACCATATGGTGTTTTCCTAGTTAAAGAGAGCATCGGTGCCCTATTTCAGATTTGATGCACGGATTTAAAAAACTGTTTTCAATTTTTTACGACACAGAACTTGCGCAGTGTGCTGTAATAATACACAGCACTGGTGCGGTGGCATACGCAGGGCGCACCGATAAAGAAAAATCCATTTTTTCAAAAATTCATGCGATGGCTGAATGGATTGGGATCCGACTATGCAAGTCATCCCGTGGATTGGACGTCAATCTAAAATGAACAACCCTAATTCTGAAATCACAGAAACAGGTAGAAGAAAAGGAAAAAAAAAAAATTAAGGGTTCAAGGTAAAAATGGATAAAACTGTAGGAAAAAAATAAAAAACTGTAGAAAAAGGTTAAAAAAGGGCTTGAAATTTAATCACGAAATGGTTTGAAATTCTATGATAAAGGGCTTGAATCACCAGAGTTTTGGTTTCTGATTATCTGAATACTTCTGTTCAAACATATTTCACCATCCATAGTGCCCTCGTGCTCTCTTGCTCTAGGTCTGTCTCCTGCAAAAATCTGACTGAATTTTTTTAGCTAAAATAGTGAAATAATGAAAAGTGTTTAGTATTTAGAGAATTATTTTATCAAATTAGATTTTCGAAAATATTTTGCAGCCCATTTTTCAAATTGCCGCTTTTTTAACTTAAAGAAAATAGAGTTGTGTTTTTTTTTATTTGTGTTTATTCATTGCTAGTGCACAGAAATATGATGCACCGGTGCGTTATATTAATACGACATACTGGGGCCTGTTAGGATGATAAGCACACCGAACTTTAATTTTTTTTTTTTTTGTATGTAAGATCATAATAAAATAATGATAATTATAAAGTACATGAATTTATTTTCATTATTTTCTAAACTTTATGTTACAAAATTCGTATTATTCTAGATTTGTTATTTTACAATTATTTGCAAATTTACAAATTTAAATATTTTAATAAAATCATTTCACATTAATACAATTAAAATTGTCACATTAATAGAATTAAAATTTTACATACAATTACATTAATTAAAATTACAATTACAATTAGAATTAAAATTACAATTAGAATTTTACATTAACTTCACATACATGAATTACGATTAGAATTACAATTACAATTTTAGTTTTACATACAATTACATTTACAATTTTACATATAATTAAAATTACAATTTTACAAATATTTTACAGAGAATTCAATTAAAATTACAGTTACAAATACAATTACATTTACAATTTTACATAGAACTACATTTACAATTACAATTACAATTTTACAAATATTTTACATACAATTCAATTAAAATTACAAATACAAATACAATTACAATTTGTGAAATTTACATACAATTAGAATTACAATTACAATTTTACAATTTTTGATATATGCAATTACAATCATTTCAGAATAAATTAAATATTACAATTACAATCAAAATTTTACATTAATAAATATTTTACATACAATTACACTTAAAATTACAATTAGTTCTAATACAAATACAATTTTACAATTTTACATAGAATTAAAATTTAAATTACAATTACATTCACGACATAATATTTAATAAATATCATGGTCATTTAATAATATTAAATTAATTAATAAACATCATCACGATCATGATAACCATCGTAAAAACATCATATTTGACTAATAAACACATTCAATTAACATCAAATTAACATTATATATTAACATCATCACAACACAAACATCAAATATACATCTCAATATAATGTCAAATAACTCATGCGCCTATCACATATACACATCTATCTGTAAGCTGAACATTAAATGAACATATCTAACATGACTAACAATATGTGCCACATCATGATGATCATCAACATGAAAATTAAGTACAACTGCAACATGAACATAAAATACATGGACCATATATATATATATAATGTTAAAAATATACAACTGTAATATAAATGCCATGGATCAGGCACTGGTGGTAGTATAGCAACATCAATAACACTAGTACAAGTGGATGTGGCCTGCTTAGTAAAGCTAGGTGCAGCCTCGATAGTCAATGGTCGACTAGCCTGCTCATGATCATGATGATCACTAGTACTAATGAATGCATCCACTGGTGGTAGTACAACATGATCAATATGAGGCGCAGTAGTAGTGGAGGCCTGCTCAGTCAATATTACTCACTAGTACATTTGGGGGAAATTCTGACACTTGGTTCCGATACTTTTGACCAAATGTCAAAAATTTCCCCAAATTTTTTCAATCCCGCCCGAAACCGTCGCTATACCGACGTTTAGAGAAAAGTGTCACAATACCGACACTTAGACAAAGTGTCGCATTTGTGACATTTGGAGGAAGACGTCGCAATTGCGACACTATGCCCCAAAGTGTCGCTATTGCGACGTCTGCCTCCAAACGTCGCAATTGCGACACAATGTCTAAGTGTCGCAATTGCGACACTATGCCCTAGAGTGTCGCTATTACGAAGACTGCCTCTAAACGTCGCAATTGCGACACAATGTGTAAGTGTTGCAATTGCGACACTATGCCCCAAAGTGTCGCTATTGCGACGGATGTCTCCAAACGTCGCAATTGCGACACAATGTTTAAGTGTCGCAATTGCGACGTTTGGAGACATTCGTCGCAATAGCAACGCTTTGGGGCATAGTGTCGCAATTGCGACATCTTCCTCCAAACATGGTAAAAGACTGGAAAAATGGTCGTCTTACAGAGCAGCGCGAGGAGTAGTTCATCGAGGCACCTTTGCGATTGCGCATAATTTGGAGAGAAAATAGTAATAATGAGAGAGGCCCCTTTAATTGCGTCTTTGATTTGTGAAGGTATGGATTGTCCAGCCTGCAATTCTATGCTGTCGAGAAAGAATCGCAATCCTCTGGAAACAAGACTGTTGTGAAGATGCCTGGCAAAGAAACGGACATTGGGTTCATGACTGTTGATGAACACATCGTAGTCCGGCGAAGAAGGCACCAAGGAGGGTATTCTCAGTGAATGAGGGATTGTGTGTGTGTTCTGCATAAGAAATTGAGAAATATTGAATAAGGCCCTGTTAAAAGAGAAATTATTACCACGCTCTGTCTATTAAAGGATGGCAGAATTTGCCTAAAGCTTACTCCCCGCCTGTTTGAAGTAACAAACGTTGGTTTGTTAAGTGGATGATCGATGGCGTAGCTTGATCTCTATGGAAAAGGAAGAAACAAGAGTTAATTGGCGTTGAAACTTTAAAGCGGAACCTCAAAGCAGAGATGAAATGGAACTGCGATGCATAAACAATAAAGGTGGTATTTGGGAATGGGTTATGGTTTTTGCGCAGGTCCACTAGTGGTAAGCTGTATTGAAATAAAAAATGCAATACCACAAAGCAAATGCCACGTGTCCCTAAGCGGATTTGCAAAACCACGAGTTTTGCATTATTTCTGAGCATTAATGCTCGGTGAGAAAAAAAACACGAAATTTCTCTGTGATCGTCCGATTAACGCTTAGGGAGCGACGCCATATGGATCGTTGGATCCGCTCAACGTTTAAGCAAGGTGCGTTTATATGAACGTGGGCCTGAGCATCCGTTTATATGTCGTGATTTTAATTCAAATCAAAAACATAAAGGTGGTAGGCCTATATCAATGTGTTTGCGGAGTTAGGACCCATATGAAAGATATTTGGGGCCGAGTAATATTATATAGGGTTCGGGGTTAATCACAATCGAGGCTTATGAAGTTGAATGTTATGATTAAATTTCAAGAAATGGTATATGCGTTAGGCCAATATATATATATATATATATATATATATATATATATATATATATATTTGCATAGTTGAAGGAAAAAGCTTGGTGTACCGTAAGTACAAGGTGAATGTCAGGTTAAATGATATATGTAGATTTACTATATATGTATGAGCTCATAACCATATAGTGAAGGTAAAGCACTCCCGCACAAGCGGTATACCTTGAGTGCATGGTTTTATAACCATTTGTGTAAAAGGGAAATGAAATTGACTATGGTTGAGACCATAGGTTGAGCCTTTGACAAGAAGCTCCCAATAATACTCAACACTATTTCGATAAAATAAATAAATAAATAAATAGAAATAAAATAAAATAAAGATAAAATTAAAAATACAAATAAAATATTTTTTTTAATTAAAACATAAAATAAAATAAATAAATAAATAGAAATAAAATAAAATAAAGATTAAATTTAATTAATTAATTAATTAAATTAAATAAATTAAAATAAAATAATATTAAATTAATAATTATTATTTTTATTAAAAATAAAATCCAATATTCCATATCATCACAAACGAACAAAATATTCAGGTCCTTCAGTTATTACACATTTTACCCCTCATATAGCACAAAATGATTCACATCTCCTCCTTCCGACGTTCCCTTGCACCCCCGGTGCAATTGTTTGTTTATAAGATTATATGATACATGTGAGATAAAGGTTTATTATTTATAGGTTTATTATTTATCATATATAAATAAATTTTATCAATATTGTACATTTACACTTTTATGAGGTGATGTTATAAGTAAATTCATAAATATCTCTTTGTAATCCTCATTTTACTCCATGAATATGTTTGGAAATGAAATTTCAATAGATTGATTTTCTTCTAACCTATGTATCATCAATATTGTACATTTCTATTCTTAATTATGAGGTGATGCTATAGGTAAATCCATGAATATTTCCTTTTAATCTTCATTTTACTCCATGAATATGTTTGGAAATGAAATTTCAATAGATTAATTTTCTTGCTATTATATGTTTTACGAAGATATGGTAAGGAATTCTCTCGTGTTCTTCTTAGAAATAATTATATATAATTTTCTTTTCTTTTCAAAATAGATTAAAAAGATTTTATGAGAAAAATTATTAATTCATCAATATGTGTGTGTGTGTGTGTTGTGAGGAATAATCTCATAGTTCAACTTAATGGTTCATTATATAATCATGTGATCATCACCAATGATATATCTTAAAAAGCAACCGAAAAGCCATGTGTACAAAATTGATGTATACTCTAGAGAGTGGTTCTCATATCACTATGTAAATTTTTGTATGCTACTTCAACAAAATTATAAGATAAACTGTAATACACATCATATATGCACCATAAAAATTGGTGCAGGGTAAAACTCACCTGCCACACCTTTTTACTCGATCCAATTTTCTCTGTCAACTCTTGTAGCTGTGGGAGTTTCCTCCAAGGATCATAATACCCCTAAGGCCTATGCCATGCCTTCTCACATGCAGAACTTCTGCACTTGATGGTTATAAACCATACTATAAATCCCCATGTTCTATGGTCTAATCCCCATCATACCTATCAACATTCAACTGCTCTTTACACATCCTAAATATAATGACTAGCCTACTCTCATTAATAAATACCCCAATAAATACAAACCACTTAGGAATTAAACCCCAAAACCTTGAGCTCACTCATTTTACATATTCGAATTGATATTTGAATGTATCAACTGCTCGACCCTCTCATATTTCAACCGTGATGTTTAATGTATGTCGACCTTGTCAATTTGAACTCTGTCACTTGGTTTCAACCA
Organism: Pinus albicaulis; assembly: GCA_034641835.2. Taxonomy (NCBI): domain Eukaryota; kingdom Viridiplantae; phylum Streptophyta; class Pinopsida; order Pinales; family Pinaceae; genus Pinus; species Pinus albicaulis. The sequence continues at coordinate 401,596,384 of CM076583.1, read as the reverse complement.
AACGCACGACCATTCACATAATTATACTGTCCTCCTTATTATAATCTCCGCCAATTGTCAAAGATCATAACAAATCTCGACTTTGGTCTATAACTCAACGGTCATACATAAACAATTCTTAGCTCCATAGTAATTTACCTCTCAATCCGACGATCGATGGAGCATCGCGCCAGTTTGGAGGATCCAATGAACACAACGAAATCTCACATAACGAACATGCCCAAGGGTTAATCTGCGATGAGAACAGTTTTATAATTCCGCCCTCGGCCATGTGTCTCACAGAGACATATGTTGCGTCCTTTTCACCAATTATTCTTACCACCTCCAAACTTGCGCGATATCACTGATTTTCCAAACAGTGGTTTTACTGTGCACTTCGGTCATGGTTCCGCCTCTTATCTTCCAGGTTCTGTCGAGCTTTCTTTTATTGTACTCCGCCTCCGCTCCTTTGACTCGCATCTTCCTGTACTAGTTTTTTTTCTTCAATTAAGGACTCGCACTCCATGAGGTTCCTTCACACGCTGGTTCTATGTACGTGGTAGCACCAATCGAAACTTGAATCGAAGGCTCGAGCACAATTCTCTATTACACTATGGGGAGATCCATAATTTGGACCTATGGACACTCTCTACCATGGCATTTCCCACTGCATTACATGAGTCTCGACCAAAACATTGCCATACCACTGTCCAATGCCACACTATCCATTGTCATGGCGCTTAACACGGGTTATCACACAACTTTATTCGTCCGGCAATTCTTACACCGAGTTAAAATAATATACAATGGGTTCGGGAAATGCTAGAACCTCTCTCACAGAGGCTAGTAATTCAGGAAATGACTCAGTTCCTCTTTCAACATACATGACCCCATTGAACCACAATTAGCGAGTATGTATTCCAGACTACTATACAGTTGATTATCGAGACACAGAAACCATTCACGCCATAATTAACTCAACAAATGCAAAATACCATTGAAATAATTCTACATTTATGTAGTGAAGTACTTACAACTTTGGCTCGACCAGATCTTCGAATTACTTGGCCCTTCTCCTCTACTCTATCTCTACGACAGTCCCATGTAGCCTATGCAGTTCTCTATGTAGGTCTACCTTATTATGCCTATAAGGCTTATTTTTATACAAACCCTGAATCGACTCAACTCGTCTAATGATCAAAACTCTTCATATCTCTAACTCTGAGACTAACCCTCTGACAAACAGAGACGAACTCCTAAAATTAGCTTAACTTTTGAAACTAACTATCTCTTCAGGTGCCCATTAATCATTCGGGAAGTTACATTTTCTTCTCTAACTAACTAAAAATAACTCAACTATGAATAAATACATGGGTAAATAAAACATGAGACCCCCCTTTACATTTATTTATGGACAAAGGTTGTTTTGAGCCTAATGCCCCTGCATCAACAATTCCGATACAACTAATTTGTTTTAGGATACATGTGGCATTCTAGGGGTAAATTCCATATGATGTGTATATCAATCTATTAGGTGTTGGTAAGTTGTGAGTATCTAAGAAATGATAAGGAATATCCATACATCATGATCTTGTAATGTGATTATAAATCGTGTCTATAATTTCCATAAAATGTATAAATGATTTGTTTAAAAAAATCAACACAATCAACCCTAAACAATGCTCATGATGTGGAATGTCATTGGCGAAACCAAAATGATGGTACATGTCCCATTTCTATGGTAATGGTGATCATATATATGTTGTAGCAACACTTGGTGAGTAATTAAATAAATCTCAGAGTGTGACTCATTGTGCCATATTTTTTTAAAGCATGATTTGTTTTCCTAGTTTTTACTAATTTGTTAACATATTTTATTCATTTGGAAAGCTAATTAATGATGCTTTAAGTAATTAGGACCTAATGAGAGATCATCTTCACATCTTCACCGAAATATATTTGGTAATTGTAGTCACTATATGAACCGCACATGCATGCTACTTAAGAAAAATTGAAATATAAACTATAATACACATCTTATATCTACCATAACAATTATCATACAACTTATTTACTTCTAGATACATATGAAATACTTCAGGTAAATGCCATATTATGTGTATACCAATATAGTAGGTGTTGGTAAGTTATGAGGATATAAGAAATGATAGGGTATCCACACATTAGTGCCCTGGTGAATTTTTTGCATAATTTTCTATTTGTTGTAATTTTGTTGCCTGGATTTGTTATAGATTTCAAATAATATATACAATTATCTACCAATTGTTCTTTATAAAGAAGAAGTAAAATAAGTAGTCACCTAAAAGTGAGCCATTTGAAAATATTGGTAACATGAGTAACCTGGTAAGCTGTAAATGAAAAGTGAATAACCTCCACTCACCAACAAGTGGCAGGCAGGGTTGGAATTTGGATTTCTCTTTACCCGTCACACAAATTTTTTTGACGTTTTGGTCATTATTTTTCTAGTCAATAAACGTTACGTTTAAAATTTTTCACTTCATTAATGACGTTCTCGTAATAAATTAACCCTTCACCAATAAAAGTTTGATTAAAAAAATTGAACGCTCTTCCATTTTCTTTGGATTTTGGAGCGTGATATATTTGTGTCATGGACTCTTAATACCTAAAGTTTCAAGAGAAATAATTGATTCTTGTCAAACTAATATTTCCTCAATATATGCTATGATCTACTAAAAATTAATTCAAAAAGAAAGTAACCTTCCAATATAAAAAAAAAACATGAACGAGCTTTCCCTAAATTGCAATAAATTTATGTTTATTATTAATATTGCATAATCTGTCTTATAAAAATTGAATAATCGGAATAAGAACAGATCCTCAGTGCATTTTTTATTGTTGTTGTGATTAAAATAATGAGCCAAAGAACGCTAAGGTACTCAGAGAAATCAATCTATGTATTATTTCTCACAAAATCATGTTGAGTAGTGGAGACTAAGCGCTAGATTTTTTTTTGTCCTCAATCTCTCTATTAATTATGTCTATGTAGTTATAAGAATAACAAGCCAAAGAAATCTCAGGCTTCTAGAGAAATTAGTCTCTCTCTGCAGAAATTAATGATTACTGTTGACTAAATGTTATACCATTTCAAATTGCTGAGCGAAATTAATCAGGCCATGATGTACCATTTGTCAGTATCTATTTTCTCATGTATTAAAGTTGATGTACCATTGAAATTTTAATAATTTTATTGAAATTTTAATAACTATAACTATAACTATATATATATATATATATATATATATATATAATTTAATGATTAATAATAATTAAATTAAAATTCTTAAAAGACAAAAAAAAGCCTAATAATCACGAACTATTATGATAATTTAAAAATATAGAACTCAGGCTGAACATAGTTACAAAGATATCAAGAAAAGAAGAGTGCATGTGCATGATAACCTCTTTCTTGAAAAACCATGAATGCCATTCTCAATGAAGACTCAAGACTCAACTGGATTGGATTGTGTATCAAAACAGTAGGAATGAATCAAAGTTCAATGAATGAATAACTTGATCGAGAAAATTTATAGGGAAAGGTAACTTGACTATCAATCTACTAAACCTCAGTTCCATGATTAAAAAAACACCCCCACCTTCTCAGTGGTCCCATCATGGTCCACCTATTGAAAAAAAACCAACAAATATTATTTTTTATATATTTTTGCATGACCATTGGAAAATGATTTACTATGATTTTCCTACTAAATTCCAATGGATGATTATTCAAAAATATTGATAATTATTTTAGTCTCAAGGCATAGCCAAGAGTCTTACTGGATAATAATAGATTACCTCTCCATTGGATGATTGTACATTTTTCATCTACTTTTTCACGTGAGTTTCAGTTGATGCTAGATCTTTGCCTTCTATTTCTTTAGTGAAGCTAAGAGTTAACTTTGATCTTACATTAATAACTATACTTGCATGAATATCCATGCTTTTATACTTCCCCACTGTGGTCAATGTTGATGTATGGACTTGGCCCATTGATATTACAATTAACTCACTATTCATATTCAATTTTCTCTAGTTCAGCCCAATAAAAATAAGGAAAACAGAAAATGAAGTCTTGATTTTTCTTTCCAGTGCTCCTACATAATACAAATACTCTTAAAAACCAATTAATATATAAATTTTCATCATTCATGCTAAAATCAGTTTTAATTTTTTTAATGAATCTGCTTACAATTAATAGATTATATTTCTCACAGAATAAGAGATAATTTAGAACTATGATTTCACAATAATAAATTACCCTAGCAGTTCAAACTTCGAACATACCTTATGAAATTAAAATATGGCAGGTTAATGAGCCAATCTAGTTTCCTCGGAGCCAATCTTGAGCTCGGCCTAAGTCTGAATGCCTTGAGAGTGCGAGTGTAAGGAACTAGACGCCTAAAGCTTTTATTTTGTGCTTGTGTAATTCACTGTTTGACCATCAAGCCAAGCCACCAGCTATATTAACACTACTTCATGTTAGGGCAGATTGACATTCTAATTTTTTAGTGCTATAGCCGTACTTTTTCACTGCTTCACTAATCATAACCTTGGAAGTTTGCAAGGCAACAGGCTTTATTCTTTCTTTGGTGTTTTATGTAAAAGAAAGGATTTGTGAACTTTCTGTAATAGGAAGGGGAAAACTAAATTGATTCTAATTTTAAAATATCAATAATGATAAGTGGTAATTCCTTTATTAAATTTTTTATTTTGAGTGAGCCAAAAAAGTAACTTTCCTTACTTTTTGAGGACAGCCTTGCAATTGCGAAGAGGACTAGTGTTGCAAAATTATTGGTAAGTGGAAATTAAAGGGCATAAGAATGTTTTTGAAAAAATTTAAAACGTCAAAATTAAGTCTTCTATCCTTCCTAGCACGTCACGGAAAATGGGAATCCACAAATTCTAGTCGTCAAATACGTGCAAAATGTCTTATGACAGGCAAAATGGAGGACTGGTCCTATGCTGCTACATGAGTTAGGGTTTCATGTGGCATCAGGGAACCTTGTATAGTTTTTCAAGGATAGGAAAGGAGAATATTGTTAGTTTATCATCACATGAAACTTCATCACCATTTGAAAATTGTGTCCTAATTTGAAACAATAAGACTACCCAACTATTTCATTATTTAATTTAGATTGTGTAATACAAAAACATATCCTAGATAACTTAAATAATTTAAGAACTTTTGCAAAACTTTAGTGGGGAGAACCTTCAATTACATTTATTTTGAAGATCCACTTGCATTTTAAGCCATTTTAATTAGTCTTTCATGGTTGTTCTAGTAAAAATTTCAACCTCTTGTAGAAATTTTTTTGTCACTTGTATTAGAAATGCAAAAATCAAATGTATACAAAAATGATTTGAAATGAAAAAATAAAATGCGCGCTACATAAAAATGATTTTATTAAAAACTACATTAACGTCTCATATCATGCACGCATTCGCCCTCAGCTCTTGCAGAATAGCATTCGCCCTTAGCATTCGCCATCAGCTCTTCCAAAATAGCATTTTCCCTCAGCTCTTGCAGAACAGCATTCGCCCTCAGCTCTTGCAGAAAAGCATTCACCCTCAGCATTCGTCGTCAGCTCTTGCAATATAGCATTCGCCCTCAGCTCTTGCAGAACAGCATTCGCCCTCAGTATTCGCCCTCAGTTCTTGCAGAACAGCATTCGCCCTCAGCATTCGCTCTCAGCTCTTGCAGAATAGCATTTTCCCTCAGCATTTTCCCTCAGCTCTTGCAAAACAACATTCGCCCTCAGCATTCACCCTCAGCACTTGAAAAATGGTAAGTTCTTACTGCAGACCCTTCCTCCTATAGTAGGGTTGACTCTATTTGGGTTATTTTGGTCAATTCCATTGGATTGTGTTAGGCTATAGGGTTCTCTCTAGATGTCTTCCAATGTTCTTTCAGATGAGTTTCAAAGAGGATGTGTAAGATGTGTTTGTGCT